>CAKNYM010045271.1:68138-154366 GCA_932195095.1 Andricus curvator
AACACAAGAGCTTGCATGAAAAAATGCATGGACGTGAAGGAAGCTAGAGTAGTATGCCAGGACAGAAAAGTGTGGCGACAAATAGTTTGTAAACAGAGTGACAGTAGAATGAATGAAGCCTGAAACAAAGATCTTGGATACTAATGGGCCCAAGTGGAGAACCATACATAACAATTTTGTGAGGCTCTTCACTTGGGGTGATCGCTAGAGAGATTGATCAGCAACCTGGGTCGGAGCAGTGTTGCGGAGTAAACGTGTCATTTAAATAAATAACACGAGAATTCCAGATCAATCTAAAATATATATACCTAACACTTATATACCTATCCACCTCATACCTATATTCCTACCTACCTTATACCTATATACCCATATGCACACTACTATTCTCCAACCGAGCAAGTCACGCCTACCCCGAAAGGGAAATGGCTTAATGGTATAATAATAAAATAATAATATTTCACTAACTAGATGAACATGAAAATAAAAATAAAATGTTAAATAGCCATTTAATGTGTTTGAATAATCTATGATTGGTTTCCAAGTTGTTAATTATACAGTCAGGTTCTATGTGGAAGATAATCTTGTATGTTTTTACTGAACTACATCCTACCACAGAGCAATAAATATTAGATGAAAACCTTTTATTATACATCACGCACCAAGAGAACAATATTTTTAATTTTTAGACTTGAGTGCGTCGACAATAGCTTACATTTTTACTTTGTTTCATGAAATATAAATAAACTATGAAATTTTATCATCAATTTGTCTGAAAAAAGGAATTCCTCATTTATGGATTTATAGTTTTCGCGGAACTTTGACTAGAACAGCTAGCGTACCTAGCAGCTAGTAAACTCCCCTAAATGAGAATTTTTAGAGCTTAATTTGCAGCATGATGGTTTGAACGTTAGTTTTTTTAGTGAGCCTTATTGAATAAGCTTAATTTTATTTATAATGAACGGATTTTAAATAATTTTTACTTATTTTAATGGAATTTCACGATTTCCAAAGGGAATCAAGGGGTTTCAAAGGAATTCGAAAGAATTTCAAGAGATTAAAAATATTAAGATATTCCAAAGAATTTTCGAAGATTTCCAAAGATTTAAAAAGAATTCCGGAAAATAATTTCAATTTAATAACAAGGGATTCTCACTGATTTTAAATACTTCAAGGGCGTTTGAAATATTTCAAGAAATTTCATAAGATTCAAAGGATTTGATTATATCTTTAAGAATTTCAAGCGATTTTAAAGATTTCTAGAGACTTGAACGGTTTTTCATAAAACTGTAATGAATGAGCTTATTCGAATTTAAATATTCGAAAAATTAAAAATGATTTCCGCTTATTTTGATGGATTTTAACGACCCACAATCGACATAGGACCCAAAATTGACATAGGACCTAAATTTGGCATGGGGCCCAAAACTAATATAAAAGGTCCAAAATAGACATAGGGATCAAATTTGTCATAGGATCCAAATTTGATATTGGGCTCAAAATAAGCATAGGGCTCCAAATTGGCATATGACCCAAAATTGGTATAGGGTCCAAAATTAATATGAGGGCCAAAATCAACCTCGGGTCCAATATGGACATTTGGCCTAAAACTGAGATAGGGCCTAAAATTGACATATGACCAAACATTTATAAAGGACCCAATATGGACATAGGGCCGAAAATTGACATAGGACCAATAGTATGTTACATTCCGAGTAATACATATTATTTTGCATATCAAATCTATTGAAAATTCGATTTTCGGTACATGTAGAGCTGGTTGAAACACGGTGTTTGCATCCCTAGGGTTGAAAAATTTGGTTTCAGCCCTACGGTTTGACAACTCCATTTTCGAAGAAAACGGAATTTCAACCCTAGGGCTGAAACAAAATGTTTTAACCCTAGGGATTCAAACACCTTGTTTAAACACGCTCTACAGGTATCGAAACTCGAAGTTTCAATAGCGGCGCGATGAAAAAATATAAGCACCTAAAGCTACGAAATCATTACTTGTAGGCGCTCGGCGCCTTCTTAGACTAATTTTTATGTTAATTCTTTCAATATTTTGTTATTATTTATATCAATACTGATTATACAAATCATCATAGGCCTACGCCTCTATACTAATTTTGCTGTAATATTTTTTCTTAACGGTCATGAAATTTTATGCAATCTCAATATGGATCATTCTACGTCAAAGTGTAAATTTTATACGTGTAAGCCCCCTGATTTCCAAAAATCGATATATAATTAATATATTATTGATAATTATTAATTAATATATTAATAATAATGGACCAATAGCAATGCTTCCTGTATTGATATTTTATAAAAGCATTACTAGTAATGCTAGTAATGCTTTTATAAAGTATCAATACAGGAAGCATTCCTATTGGTCAATTATTGAGGTTGCTTGATTTTTGGAAACCAGGGGGCTTACACGTATAAAATTCACGCTTTGACGGAGAATGACCCATATAATCTATAGAAATCAATTTGAAATCTATAAGGTCCCTTAGATCTTTATCATACTCATGCAATATTTTTTATTCACATATCTGCAATCTTCCGCAATCCCATGCAATCTTGCAATCTTGCAATCTAGTTTTTCAATTCCAAATTCTAAGTTACAATTTATAGTTGTCACATCTTTTACATTGAAAGCTTAAATAATTTGGATTAAAAAATATTTTGAAAGCTTTTAAATATTAATTTTTTATGTTTTTGAAATCGCAAACATTTCTTTTCTTTTCAAGGTTATCCAAACGACCTCAATCCTGACGAGTCGACATGTTACATGACTTATAAGGGCCTAGACTTTGTGGTGAAGACAGTTCCTCATGCAGTAGTCCCGTTAAAGATAGAGCTTTTGCCTAACAATAAAAGTAATCCACAACCAACATATGTACGTGCATATGATGTCAGGCCCATATATGTTCATTTTGGTGGCTTATACTTTGTGATGCACCAAAGGCATCGAGTAAACGGTCAAGAAGATATAAAAATTGTGGGAGCAGATCTCGACCTAGAAGGGCCGAACCGACCGCCAGAGATTTACTCAGGATGAACAATTTCATTACATGTACATGTAATATTTTTGGCATATAAGTTCCTGAATAAAATCATAATCAACAAAACATTAGTCTTACTTACTTATAGCTTAATGTTATGGTTGTTGAACAGAAAAAGTACATTTTCACCGCTGTTTTAAATTTTATTCTACTATTCGCAGGGTCCACAGACATTTCCCTATTCCCCTGCGTTTTCCTTTTTTCCAAATTCCCCTTTTTCCTATATTTTCGAAAAACTTCCCCCTTTTCCACTTTTTTATTTAAATATACGACATTGGAATGAAACTGTTTCTGATATTGACCGATATCAAGTTCAATCAATTAGTTATTATTTTTGCAAGAATTGAACAACAAAAAATTGATTGGAGTAATTTAAAGAAATTTTATATTTCCGTTCATAAACTTTGCGAACTTCAGTGACACTAAGAGATTCTCTCTTTAATCTGTTTTCATCCTGTTTTCGCGGATTAAATTTTGTTTGAACGTGTTTATGATCTGAAAATTTCTTTTGATTATTATACTTAATGGGACGTTATCTTCATAATCCAACGCAGAATATTCTCCAATAAAAGTGGACATAAAGTACGTGGATACGATGAAAATAAAGGAAGAAACGATGGTTTTAAAACTGCTAAGCTAAAGTAGTATGAGAATAAACGAAACCTTTATGAGTGCTGATACAGAAGCTAGATACTTTGAGTTTGAGGTTATGCGGCAATGAGATCGTAACGGAAAACGAGTCGTACAAGAAAAGGGGGAATAACGTGTAGACTTTACGAGGGGTTTCTTGACGGTTTCGTTAAGCGACCAGCCTATAACAAATGCTTTTCTCTAATGAAACATTTTACATCAGCATTTTAACAGCAATTCTTCTTACAGAATTATTATTTTTCTTTGAGTTATTAAAATTGTATCGTTAACACGAATCAACCCTCTTTCATGTGGTTATAAGGCCAAAAACAACATTGGAAGTATCCTGTTTTACGTAACATTAATTTTCTTAAGGAAGAAGAATTTATGAGGAATCTATTTTAAGATAAAATGTGTAACGTTATTGGTTGTCAACTAGTATGAAAGATTAACTCCCGATGCTTCAGATTTTTCGATTATCTAATCTTTCTGTTGTCATTACTATCAACCTGTTCCATTTGAAATGCGGCAAAATTTAAAGAAAAGTCCAAGTCATTATGAAAAAAAAGTTGTCGAAACTTGACTTGACTTTAGAAAAGGCCACTTTCTAAAAATTTCATATAATGTTTATTACAAAGTTCAAGAGAATCGCTGAAATTATGGATAAAGTCCACGAATTATTCCATGAATTTTGAAATATCTTTTCACTATTTCGAGATTCACTGAATAATTTGTGGACTTTTCATTATTTCGATAAATATTTTGAACTTTGTAATAAACATCATACAAAATTTCTAGAAATTTGCTGTCTATTCTCAAGTCTTAGATAGTCAAGTCAAATTTCGACAACTATTTTTTTCCGCGTGATGCCAGACTGATTTTTTATTTGGACATATCATTCTAGAGTGAAAATAAGGGGACATATGTACTTTATAGGTTTACCACAGAAAATTTGTTTAAAATCTTTACAATGATTGGAAGATTAATCAAGGTCATTGTAATATTTAAAATACTACTAATTTCTATTTCAATTTCTTCTAAAATAAAGTATTTAAACCACATTCTGCTACCAATGTGAGGAGTAGGTAATTTATTATTGGAAAATACAATTGCTGTAAATCATGCAACGACGCTATTCTCATATAATCTTTGAACTGTGAAATGCGTTTTTTTTATTTTCAGCATAGACTGATATATCCAAATACCAAATCCTCGTGAGACCCTAAGCTGGACCTTTTTTTTATTTCAAATGAATTGTTCTATTATTACCAAACGGAGGATCCCAGAACTTAAGGGTATAAGTGCCAAATTTCGGAAATGCGTTTTGTTGGCTTGAACTAATTATCTTAACCCAACTTATGTCTCTGTAGAAGATTTTGGTCCAGTTCGGTTTAGCAGTGGGTCATCAAAATCCATGCTTGGTAATTTTTCATTCTAAGTGATTACTTCTTTTCACTTGTTCTTTTAACGATTCAATAGAGCTGCAGAATAGCTCAAAAGAACTTTCGTGTTTTTTCTAATCAAAAGATAAAAAAGTTGTACAACTATTTGTGTAGCAATAAAAGTATCATCCGCCGGTTTTTGGATTGCGCCGTTCTTTGTTAAGGGTTTTCTCGCAGAAGGGCTTTTTAAACACACCTTTCGCTATTTAATGGGGCAAAGTAATTTGAAAGTTATTTCTCCTTTCTTCCTGATTCAAAACTTTTTTAAATTTCGCATCTCTTTCCCAAGGATTTTCTTGCAGATGGTTGCTTTTTTCAAGCGCTTCTTTTGCGATTCAATAGAGCTATGTAATAGCTTGAAAGTAGTTTCTGGTTTTTTAAATGAAATGCGTCAAAGTTAGGAATTTTTTTGTATCTCCTGAAAAATTCGGTTTTTGGCACTTACGCCCTTAGGGCCCGGAACCTTGGAATCATTTGTGAAAAACACTTATACTTTTCAACGTAGCTAAACAGAGGATATTTTGTTCCAAAAATTATTTGGTGCTAATAGTAATTATTAAAAAACACCAGATTATCGAAAAAGCTGGAACACCGAGAAATTAATTCTAGATAATTATCATTTCCAAATGTTGAAATTTGACTGTTGCCTCCTATTAGAGGAAAAAAATGCTCTGAAAGCCTCGTAGTTATAGAAAAGGATTATCCATCCAAAATCTACAGTTTCGGAAAAACTTAATTTGCTGCACTTGTGGTTCTATAAACGTAGGAATTTGACTATAAAGATGTTCTACAAGATGAAATTAGCTCTCGAATATAATTGGATGCCTTTGAATTATTTCGTTATTTGATCAATTTGCTTCGCATTAATTATGTGTACTCAATCGTCTTCAAGTGAAGCTCCATCGTCCATTACGAAACTTGAGGGTATTACACCTTTACACACGTGTTTGTGAAGGAAGCGAGCACTGATTATTAATATCAGGCGAATCTCGAATACACGTAAAACTTATTAGTGAAGCGGAGGGTTGAATATAACACATAACACATAACATCAATGAAGCATGTGTACAGGGAGAGAACAGCCAGTGAACGAAGCAACTTATCACCCTCTAGTACTCGCATTCGCATAGCATCGGGTATTCCCCTTTTTTGTTTACATGAGTGCCAAGGTTGGTACATGCCTACACTACCAGGGCTGCAACTCGTCGAGTATACCACGTCGCGTCGTATTCTGCGTGCTCTACAAGGGGGTGGAGAGAACCATATAATTACGGGAAAAGGAGGTGCCACTCAAAGCCACGAATTATTCGCAATTACCGTGTCTCTGCGTCATCATCCTCTACGATCCGACGACTCATTTGAATCAAAACATGCTTCAAAACATAAAAATAAAAAAAACCTTATTCACCTTTTGTTTATAAAGTTTGTTAGTATGTATACGATTCTGAAAGTGCTACTTCTTTCCTCGTTCACTTTTAGGTTGAAGGGTTTTTATTATGTTAGAAAAATTAATAAGGGAATCTAATTATGGATTTTAGTCGAGTTTAGCTCAAGACTCCTTAATGAGAGTGGGGAATAATTTGTGAGAGAGAAACGTCGAATTTGTTGGAGGGGAAGACATATTGGAAATAAAAACTTGTTTGGGTTTAAATTGGATAAAACAAGTTTTATATCGGATTAATGGAAATTAATCAGTTATGACAAAGAGAACAGAAAATATCTGTTCCGACACTCAGTTGGTCTAATCATTATATAGTTCCTTGTTTGTTTTATAAAGTTCATACACATACAAATTCAAAAAATGTTGAAAAAGAAATAAATTATGATGTTGAAAGAAATGACTTTCTTAAACTTCTCACGCATTATTTTTATGATAATTACAAACATTTTCTCGGATATCATTATTTTAAAAAATAGTTTACCCTGAAAAACAAATAATTAACAACTTAATTCTTTAAGTAGAAAAAGCAGTCATGTACAGACATATTTTACTCCTGGATTAATGAAGAATTACCAATTCATAGTAGTTCAATTTTTGACTGATTTATTTGCTAACCAAATAAACTAGTTCAAAAACACACTAAATTTGTAATTTTCTACTAATTTAGATTAATACAGTAGACTAAAATTCAATTAACAGAAATTTAAAATAGCCTTTCAATCACAAGAAAATCATTGACTACTAAATAATTTATGATTAATCCATATTCCATAATTTCGACAGATCTATAATTATGAGACTGATTATTATTCAAAGAGACCAATTTGAATATCAAAAAGTCATCTTTTATTCACAATTTGAAATAAGTTCAGAGTCTACATACTAATTACTCGGAAGTGACATGTGCTCTTTCGATATTCAGTAGTTTAATTCCGATAAACCTGAATATACTCTAATTGCACGAGATTAATTATAATCTTACATCAAAAATCTGTCAATACTCTGTTGAAAATGTATTCCAAAAAGGATTCCATTATTTACAATTTTATATTAATTATATATATATATATATATATATATATATATATATAAACAAAGTTTCTTGTCGTTCCGAAAGTCGGGGCGACTAGTCCAACTCAACTTACCCAATTTTTCGTTTTATTAAAACCGTTTTTTGCGTAAGCAATCTGAATTGCTGCACTACTAAGATAGTTTTGAAAATTTGTTAATCGCGATTGTCTGAAATTTAACAGAAATGGTTTCTCAACTTATAAAAAGAAAATTTTCATAAATTTAAGAAAACGGAATATTAATGTCACAGGGTATGAAGCTGTCTCAAATAAAAATACAATTCTTCATTTTAGTTATGCTTTGTCAATGAGTGAAGTGATCTGCTAGCATCGATAGACAGTTTATAGTTTTTCCCGTGTATAAAAAAGAACATAACTCTGGGCTTTGTTCAAAGAATGTGCTCTTGAATCTAGAAAAGACCTGGAATTTGAAAATCGGAATTCTTTACCAACCCTGAACTTGTGTGCTTTCGCCCTGCGTTATACTAATACTTTTTTAATGAAAATATCCATTGTAGCATTAAATTGAGACCTCATGAAGGAACATAAATTAAAATAAGACCCCGCCCCCTATAGTCTGGATCTTAAAATGATCGTTATGATATTCTGGTTTTTTTTAGTACACTATATCTGTATATACAACCAACCTTAATCCTTCATTCGCCAGGCAATTCACTTTGGAAGACCCTGGGGCAAAATTCGACGATCGTTATTAATTTCTTAGTTCAAATCGCCTGCAGCGAAGCTTATTCTTCGGTTGGAATACAGTTATTCAGCTTCATTCATGATTCACTAGGTAAATGAGAATTGAGGGGTGCATTCAGTTTGAAGGTCTCGTGCAAGTTCACTGCCACGCCTGGCAGGTGCCACAAAATACAAATGCTGCCATATCACGCACAAGGGGAGGCAAGACTTTTTTTTACTCTCTATTATATATTTAATTAGTTATTTGACTTGAGTTAACTTAGAAACATGAAAGGACGAAAACAGAAAGATTTTGGGATGGAAAAGGGGTGGAGATCTACAAGGTAGAGCAAGATTTCTGACAGTAGAGCCTTGGGGCTTTCTTAACGAGTAAAGTCACTTCAAGCTCCTATGCAGCTCACTATGCGCTTGACGATGTAGCCCCAGTAACTATAAGGGTAAGTAGCAAACCAACTAACTCGCAATAATCTCAACTTGGACCCTCGTTAACAAGCCTTCTCGAAAAACATTGCCTTTCCCTTTCCTGCCTGACCAAATTTTTGTTAGATTAGCAGCTTTCCAGGAAATTCAAGGTAGTTATGATAGGGGAAAGGTGCCTATGAAGGGAAACCACCCTAAGATGGATCCTCCTTAATATTTTTATATAAACATATAATATTCATCAAATACGTAGGTAGATAGGGATGAGTGGGGTATGGTGCCGCGCTTCGACTTAAATACCCTCTCAGTTTTGATTTACATGTGATTTTGATGAGTTTATTTTTTAAAGTGAAGCGCACATTATCAGGGAACATATATTATTACTCAAATGATGTCCAGGCTAAACACAGGTTTGTGTCAAAACTAAATTTTGAAAAATTAATAAATAATGTTGAAAGTAACTAATGTAATCAAAGGTAACGTAATAATAAAAATAAGGTAGGTAATCAAAGGTAAAGTAAATTCACGTCATTATAAATTTTCATACTTAGAATGGACATTAGATTTTTGTTATACTTGCTTTTTCTCACAGGAGACTGGAATTTGAAAAAATTTAAAGAAAGGGCATGTGATATTATCATATCTATCATTTTCCCCAGGTTTATCTCCACAATAATAAATAATTTTTGCTGGAAATTTGGGAAATGATACAGAATATGAAAACAAACGCCTGGGTACTCTTATTTCTTACACATAAAATAGATAACAGCTCTATTTTTACCGACCTAATTTTAATTTTTTATTTTATTCTTAAAAATAACGCAAAGACGTCCGTTTTTAGGCTCTTGCGCATTTTTTAAAATATCGGCCAAGAAATATTTATTATTTTGGAGAGAAACCTGAGAAAGGAAACTAATACGGTTCATTTGGTTACCATACTTTAAGCGCTATTTTTATTTCTTATCCAGGTTGATTTCAACTTTATTTGTGAATGTGTAAACTTGGCATAGGTAATAAAAAACCGATAGGTATACGAATTTCTGGACACTGATTAAATTATCCTTTTTACATTCTCATCTCAATGAAAAGGTATCATTGGTTTTATAAACAAAAAGTGATGGTTTTATACACAAAAAGTGACTTTCATCAAATCTTGATGTTTTCGGACTCACTGCCATTGAGAAGAAATGAATTTTATTGTCTGATTGATCAACGGTTCTGGTTTTAACCATCAAAGTTGTTGTTGAAAAAATCTGTCTTCACGCAAAACAATACTAGATATAAAACAATATTAGAAATCAAACTTGTTCATCTGAATTTTGTTTTGTTTTAATATGCATAAGTTTTGTTTTGATCCTGAAAAGATTCATTTAAAAAAAAAGAAATTTAATTTTTTGAAAACCGATGCATGCTATAATAGATATTTATGACAAAATTGTTCGCCTAAAATAGATCTACAAATTAGCGACTGGACGTTTTTTATAAGATACGCAGTTTTCCTTTTAATCGTTGAAAAATTACATTGAAACTTAAAATTAAATCCCTATGCTTGTGCGTTTCCTCTTTTTCCCCTTTTCTCTTCAAATATATACTAAATTTAAAAATACACTATTTATATTATGCGAGAAATTCTATTCAAAACTAGAATATGCTACCGCGTGTAGTAAACGTTTAATTTTGTCTAACATACAGAATTATTCATTATAATTAGAGTCAATTAAAAAAATTTTAATTTAAAATGTTATCGAATAATTTAATAACAATAATGAAAATAATAAAATGAATCTGTATAATATTGAAACACTTAAATGAATTATTTATAAATAAACAAAGTACAAATAATAAAAAAACAGTAAATCGTAACACAAATATAACTAAGTATATGAGTGAAACAAGTTCCAAGAGCTGAAAACTATAGTATACCATTAAGCCATTTCCCTTTCAGGATAGGCGTGACACTACCCGATTCGGGTAGTGTTTCTAGGTGGATAGTTTCTTGTAGTAAATAACTACAAGTGTGGGCTCACCACACCCACGATGTGCCAACAGCACTCAGTTTTCTCGAATGGTCACCCATCCAAGTACTAACCGCGCCCAACGCTGCTTAACTTCAGTGATCTGACTAGAACTAGTTTTTTCAGCGTGGCAGGGCTGTTAGCATAGTGCTTTTTAAAAAAACTCTTTCAACAAAACTTGTAGCTGAAACAGTTTAAAACACGTTGAAAATTCGAAAACCGGACAGAAGTTGTTATCCAAAATAAAATTGGAACAGTCATAAAATGCAATTATTGTAATTTGAAAAAAAAAGTATTGGAAAGTGAACATTTTGATTGGAATTTACAAAATTAAATAATTAATAAATTGAATGTTCCAAGTTGATCAACTATTTTATGCAATTTCAAATTTTATTTTCAGTCTTACCAATAAAATATTTACAAATGTTTATATGACTGATTTCAAGCTGAAATATTTAAGATTTAAATCAAAATTTCAATCTTAAATATGTGTTCGGACGAAATGACAAATCTTGGAAAGAAATATTTAATTATATATGCTCATTTGTACCACGATTCAATGATTATTGATGATATTTTTTAGAAGAGAAAATATTGCTAATTATAAAAATAATTTTGAACATTTAAAAATTGCATACATAACAAACGCTATTTTTTGTCAGACTTCTTTATATCAACGTAAATTGATTTTTTACGACTGAGGTATATGGGCCTGAGTATATCCAAGACTTAAAAATTTTCGTCAAAGATATTTTGACAACAAAATAAACTAGCGACATATGAAGTTCTATATATAACTTCTTTGAATGATTGGTTATTCGTGTATTTTCAAAATAAAGGAACCAGTGGAAGGCTAGTTTTGTCATCAATAAGCTACCTACCTTTACAGCAGCAAAACTTATAAGTGCACTCATATAATTGAAAATGAGATAACTTTTAGGGTAGTCCAAAAAATTAAAATTTTCAAAATTGATGGTGCTTTCGAAATTACTTGTTCCTTTTGAAGAAAACTGATGTAGTATAACTTTGAGCTAAAACCAACAATACCTAGTACTCTCTCATCGGCCTTAAGGCTTTCAAAACTTAATACGTTCCTTATTTTGACTTTGCAAAAAATATCAAAGGGATGATTTTCTTGAATTTTTACTGCGAATTCAACCGTGAAATTGGATTTTCAGACAAATTAATCTGAGTGAATATTTTTTGCAATAATATAATTTGTTATACATTGATCAAAGCATTTGAATCTTCCTTAAGATGGAGTGTTTTGAGACGAATTCATTGACCCATAATAAAGTACCGTTTGGTGTTCTATATTATTGTATAAAAAATCATATTGTTGCCAAAAACACCCATTGATACTAATTTTTCTAAAGAAACTAATTTCCTCGTGGAATTCACGGTGAAAATTCAAGAAACTAATCTTTGTGATATTTTTTTGTGAAGTCGAAAATAAGAAAGATATTAAGCCTTACAAGCTTTAAGGCCGATGAGGGAGTAATGTGTATTGTTGTTTTTAGTTCAAATGTATAGTACATTATTTTTTCTTCAAACGAACAAATATTTTTCAGAGAACCTTTAATTTTTTTTAATTTTATGCTTTTGTTGTAATTTATCGACCACCCTAACATATATAATGTATTTTAATAGTTTGAACTTATTTTGCCCATTATACCAACGACATTTTGTCGTAATTATTTATCTTTGGTAAACGTCTATGGCGGTGTCAAAGTAAAAAATGTTACTGTTAGACCAGCAAAACCGATATTTTGGCATGAACTTGACGATTCAATTACAATTTTTCTATACATTCTACGTGATTTGTATTAATTTAAGAAGATTCAAGAATCATTTTGATACAAAAACGTGATTTTCAGATTTTTGTCTTATAAAATATAAAAATGACGAGCTTTAAAATATGTAACAACGTAAAATGGACACTCTATTAGAATATGATTTCGCATATATCAAAGATGAATTTACCACCTGCAATATCAGTCTATGCATAAAAACTATTTTTCGATGTAGTTCTCGTCACTGGAAAATGTACCTAGTAGTTAATTAATCTAAATGATATCATCAAACGCCAATAAATAACTAGGCCATCAAATCTAAAGGTTACTGAGAATTACCAATATACCATTTTTTCAAATAAACTCTTTTATGGCAGAAATAATTAAAAAGTCATTTAATATTATTCAAAAATATATAATTACTTATGAAAAGATTGTTTCTTTCTTCTATATATGCAAAAATAAAAATTCTTTCACCAGAAAAATTGAATAATTTGAACCAACCGAGAAGAATTCCGAACCAAAAATATAATAGCGACTATTAAAAAAAAACTTTCAACCAAAAATAGTTGGATTTTCTTAGTGGGTTCTATTAATTCAGTTTGCACCTAACAGTATGAAAACGGACGTCTGCGCGTTATTTTGTTAAATTTGGTACTTTTTTTCTACATATAAAAAATGAATGTTCAATCTTTCCCTTTTTTCGTGAACAAATTATCCCATTTCCCCAATTTTGAGCTCCTTTTGCGCTATGATCCCTGATGATGATTTTTTTTTTATTATAGATATTGATTTTATCTAAATAGGGTAATAATTTTTTCCTAGCTTACACAAATAAAATGAATAGATTTTAGTAAGTGGATAGTAAAATTTGCTTGTGGATAATGTAAGAGTTTGAAGTAAGCGTTTAGTCCTGTTTTTATCTCTTGGAAAGTACTCAAGCCAGCGCATTCAAGCAAGCGGAGATGAATACGGACAACTGTTGCTTACGTCTTCGGGACTTTCTCTCGGTAATCGCAGTCCTTACTGCTATAGGGAATAGGAAAACGTGGGTGGGTATGTAAAAGCAGAAGCATAAGCGAGCGAGGATGAATTATCTTTGGTTTATTAGATAGATAAATGTAGCAGAAAAAATAAATTTTCTTTTAAGAACAAAAAATTAATTCACTACAGTTATTAAAAATTGCAAATTTAATAATCAAGTATTGAAAATCCTCACTGATTAGACCAGTGACACATTTCTTACTGATTCAAAAATTAAGAGCTAATAAAACAAGTGTTAGGATTTTTCAAAGAAATGTATTAGTTCGATTATTCTTACACAATATGTTATCTTCCAAGGACTGGATACGCACCAGCATAAACAAATTTCACTCCAATTAAATAGAAATGAAAGTAATTCAGTAGGATTAATTATTTTGAATCTAGCATGCATCATAACACAGTGATCCTATTTTTAAATAATTTGTTAAATGTGGAATTCGATGCAGAATGCAATTTTCATAATAAATTCAGTTATAATCTATACAAAGACTACCTATGCGCTAAATCTCTTAAAAGCTTCGATAATTATTTGTAATCTTCTGTCGGATTTCCGATATTCAGTGATTAAATTAAAAATATTATTCAATCCCATTTACTCCATTTATTTATAATATACTTCTATTCTTTGCATTTCTATAAAATTATGAAGTAAGAATTAAAGTTTCATTACTTCTCGAGTGCACTTTTTTTAGATGAAAATATTTCCTCCAGTTGAAGTTATCAGACTTGTTACTGATATTAACGGTTTTCTTGAAACTGAAGAAAATAATATTTTTAGATAGGATATAAGAAGGGTGTCACTGCATAACCATGTTAATGATATTTTTTTTTAAACGCGTCTTATTGGCTTAAAAATTCTCTAAAATTCTGCCGTACATTGTGGTGAAAGGATATATCCAAATTCGAACCGGAAGTGGGGTTTTAAAATTGAAAACCGGGAATTGAAACCGAAAATGTATTAAGTTTGGAGGTAAAGAAGGACTTGCGGGCTAAATTGTACCAAATAGTTACAAAATACAAATAAACGAAATATTTTGTATAAAAATAACACTGTATGTGTATGTAGTATTGTAAAATCCATATTTTTTTAAGAAACAATTTTTTTATTTAGCTTTTCACTTTTCAGCCTTCTGTTTGTCTCTTTAGGCATTCACAATGTTTCAGGCATATATTTTATATTAACTGGGATGTGAGAAAGAACAAAAAAAATTCCATGGACTGACTGACACGGTTTGGACAGCATTCGATTTTTCACGATCTGTATCTTGAAAAATATTAACTTTTTCGAAATTTTGTTTATTGAGATTTCTAGAGCTTCATCAAATTTTGGATAAACTTTCTAATTCATATATTTTTATTGAGAACTCGATTCTTGAAAGGGTTTTTTCTCTTTTCTGAAAAATTTGTTCCGATGAACTTACATGCTTTTTCCGCGACACCATACACATATAGGTAAGGTATTGTGGTATAATATTTTGGAAAAAATTTGTTAAGTATGGTAGTTACGTCACTTCAAATATTTTTGATGTATTTTTTTGAAACACGATATCTCGGAAATTTTGCAACCGATTTTAATCAACTTTATGGGTGTTATGTATAATTCAGTACTCTTTTATCTATACAAAAAAAGCCGAAAAAATTCTAGATTTGTGGACAGAAATTCATTTTTTCAGAAGAGTTCACAAACGTAAAAAAGCCCATTTTTATTTGTTTTTGTGTTTAACAATACCTCAACTAATACAGAGGCAAGATTGTTCATTTCAACCAAATGATTTTTTATCTCTGAATTATGGACAACTGTTGATTACGTTGTCGGGACTTTCTTAAATAAAGTCATTCTTAGTCGTAAATCGTGAAGGCAGGCTTAGAAATCGCAAATATTCTAATAACAATGGTATATAATTATTATAAATTATTTAAACAAATTCAACAATATATCAGGTAGCTGTTGTAAATTATTATTAGTATGGTATTAGTAAGACAAAGCTGTAATAGTTTGAAAATTTGTAAACAACTTACAAAGTTATAAATAATTTTTTAACCTATCAATTATCATGCGCAGAACAATTGGCATATTACAAGAACACCCGCTTACAATATTGAATTGTTTATAACGTTATAACTTGTTTATGAAGCTTCAAATTATGAAAATTTTTTATTATACTTATACCATTCTAATAATAAATTGCAACGATTCTGGGACAAAATCATTTTTTTCTATATCAGACGGATATACTGTTAAATTTTTTATCACATTTTATAATAATTGAATACAATTTTAATAAAATATTTGTGATTTCTAAGTCCATATTAGTTCTGACTAATAATCACTTGATTTAAGAGATTCTTTCAGCGATATAAAAAATCATATCGTTGAAATGCACAACTTTGTAGCTGTATTTTTTGGAAGTTTTGTCAAACACAGAATCAAATAAAAAAATTGACTTCATTACATTTGAGAGGAATTTAAGATGTACTAAAGTTATCTCAAGTTCAAAAATGAGTATTGTTAGAAATGATTCATAAAATCAACGCAAATATTCCCATTGTTAATTATAACTAATTTTGGAAAAGTGCTGAAGGTGAACTTTAGAAAAAAAAACATTTTTGGCTGAAATTGTTTATTTAAAGTTTTACATTTTTGCATTCTCTTCAGGCGAAAGTAGCAATTCTCGAGAAATCTCTCAGGTACGTTTTTATTTAAAACAGTCATTCATGAATTATTCTATTGTTATTTTTATAAACAATATTTTTCTTAAATAAAATTTTTCGTATAAAAACGTACCAAAGAGATTTGTAGAGTCTTTCAAGGAATAAAATGAGTCCTACAACGTTAGAATTAAATAAGAATTACAACTGTTACCCAAACATAAAGCAAAAACATACATCCCTAAGTAAATAATGTTAAATAAACCTTCAGATCCCTTTCAAAGTTAGCTACAATTAACAATGAAAATATTTTCTCCGAGTTTATAAATAATTTTTAACAATGCTCATTTTTTAGAATGAGTAAATAGGCATTTATAAAGTATATTGGCGTAGAATGTTCGAGAATTTGTTTCAAAAAAACATTTTTTTTCTACAAAAGAGTATTGTTTTCTTTTTGAAAAATTGATCATGAAAAGTGAATTCACGAATTGTCTGTGAATTGTAAGCGTTAGCAAACGATTCAACGAAAGGTTTTCATTCTGATGTTCCAGACAGGCTGCACCAATATCCTGGCGATATTGAAATCAACGGGCGGAAAACAAAAGTTGAAACACACCTGACCCGGCGCATCCGTGCAAATCAGAGCGAAACGAAACGGAACGAAGCAAAGCGAAAAGCTTTAAATGAGAGAAATGTTCAATGACAGTGCATTCCTTCACTCCCATTGATTTAAATTCGAAGATCAAAAATGCTTTCAGCGTTCAATCTTTTATCGCTTCAGTGCTAATTTAATCAGTTTCGTATAATCTTATAATACTGAATTTACGTAACTCAAATTCTAAAAGAAGGAGAGAAGCGGGTAACGTGGCGCCCATAACGTATCAATCGATAGAAAGAAAGATATAATCGATAATGTTATAGCAAAATATGTAGCACCTAGATAAATATCTTAGCTTTGCTTTATTAATAGAACAAATTTAATATTTTATATTTATATTTATATTATATATTATATTATATTATATTATATATTATATTATACATTATATATATTATATATTATATTATTTATATATATTTAATACTTGATTATTAAGTCTTTCAAAAGGAGTCCACGTGCGTCAACTTACACTGCTCTTTGGGTAATGCGGCGCGCAATATTAATTTTATCTGTTTGCAAATTAAAAATAATTTTCTAACAACCAAACGAAAAATTTTAGTAAAATCAGATATCTTTATTTATTTTTAGTTTGGAAAAAATGAGGTTATATTTTGGCATTCAAAGCTATGAACACACAGAAAAAACTAAGAATAAAATTTGTTGCAGGAAATTTTTTAGAGCGATAAAGTTTTGTTCAGCCAACTTCGCGTCTTTCAAAATACATGTGTTTGTCATGGAAAAACAAGAGAAAGTTTAACCGATATTTGTGTAAAGTTTATCCTTTGAAGTTAATTTTTGTTGCGAATAATCTTTCGTCGGAAATCGATGTAAAGTTTATCTTCTGTTTTTTCTGTGCATACAATGTTCAACATTTTGATATTTTTACTATTAAACTAGCTGTCCGTGCCGCATTACAGGTTTGTATTTAGTATTGGAATAAGACTTTTATTTGCAGTATCTTAACTAACTTTACCTATTCGTGTCAGAAGATCAACATTAACAAACTTCTAATACATTTAGAACAAAATATTACAAGCTTCAATGAATTTCTCGCAACTGTCATAATATACGCGAAGCACCCAAAACAAACTTTTTACCCTGAAAATTGAACAATTATTTCAAATAACCTAAATTTTTGACGATCTGAAATTGCATTCATAAATACATATACTGAACCTAACCTAAGTCGTTTATAATACGCAGATTCTTCTAAACGCCACCGCATCTTCCCTATATAAATTTCAAGTTATCATTGGATGTTACGATTGCATATTACTATGAGAGAAGGGCATTTCAATAATTTGAATTTAAAAAAGTCCAAAACATTCATTCAAAATATTAATTACTTGAGAAGCTTAGCAAAAAGGGTAAGCAAGCGTACACAAGCGTATCACAAAAATTCTGGTTAAGATCAAAGTTCACACAACTAGAAAAATTGCACAAAAAATACCTATTACTGTTTTGTGATATATTGCATTGTTCACGAGAAAATCAAAAATTATATTTGAAAAAATTCCTGCCTCCAAATTTTTAGACCCCATAAAACTGATAGGATGCCTTCCTTATATAAACAGAAACTGTAAATAAATGTAGACAAAAATAAGAAAGGTGAAGCTTACCAAAAAATCTTTATTTTCGTTATCGGATTTTTAAAACATGAAAACAAGATTTTTAGGAATTAAATTGTTATTACTACTATTTCTTGCGTTTCTTCGATTCATAAAACTCTTAGCTTCAAAACTGTATAATGATTAATTCTTTTTTCTATAATTCGCGAAAAAGTGCCAGTTTTTCCACCTGTTTTTGGTGTAAAAAGTTACCGATTTTTGCTCGATGACGTGGCGCATGCGCAGTACCGACCTTTCCGGGCAACAGTGACAAAAGTGGACAGATGCAGTGGAAAAAGTAAATGGAGAGTGATAAAAGTGAGGCACAGTGGAAAAGGAAATGTTATTTCGGGTGGGTTCGTGCTGCCTCGGGTGGACTCGTCCATCGTGCGCAGCCAACTTCATTCTATTTTCCGACTGTCGTCCCTAACCTAAAAGCAATTTCCTGAAAAGTCTCGAGTTGTGTATTTTGTATGTACTTTTGTCACTTGGCAAAAGCAAAAAAACACCGTCAGTTTCTCCGAAAATACTGTGCTTGGTTTTTTTCACGAAAAATCGGAAGTTTTGAAGCCCTCAACTGTATGGGCCAACTATTCAATTGTGAGAACCAGCTTATTATTACTGCCATATTATTGCCATGGTTTTGATAATTGCCATTGTCATTGTTGCGTCAATCGACAAAAAATCGCCTTCTTTTTACACAAAAAACAGGTAAACAAAAACTAGGACTTTTTAACAAATTATAGAAAAAGTATCGTGTCCCACACATTGAAAAAGCGACGATTTAAAACTCGTGTGATAGCCACCCTCGCTCCGCTCGGGTAGCTAACTTCACACTCGTTTTAAATCTCTCGCTTTTTCAACTTGTAGCACAATATACTATTAATTATCATCCAAAATATATTTGATGTGTGAACAATTTTAGAATAAATAAGCGAGGTCAAGCCTTTTACCAATCTAACGAAACAAAATCATTTGTAGTATTTTTGGCTATGATAGTTGGTAGTAATTATGGTAATAAATGAATGTTAAATACGATACGGTTTGAAGCTTCTACAATTTTTATAATAAATAGAAAAATAATCGCCGTATGAATAAAAAAATGTTTTTGAATAGCAGTATTGGATTGTTGTTTAATTAATTTATACACAATGTTCTCCGATAATAATTACTGATCTTAAAGGCTTACAATCTGAATATTCACTTCTCATCGGATGAGTACCATCTCAATAAAAGTGCAAGGTGTTGAAAAAGTATAAAATATAGGCTAAGTAGCTAGAATAATTCATTCGATGGAGTTGCTATCTTTAAAATGAATGTTCCAGCTTTAATTTTCTATGCAGAACTTTCTCCACTAGTTCAACATTTATCAATATTAGGCCTTGAAAAGTTTTTCTATCCACCTGGTACTGGTTTCCCTTATCTAAATTTTTATTGCTGAGCCTTTCTTGATTTGAATATGCACAAAATTGCGGAAGATAATTAAATTTATAAAGAAAACTCTCAAATCTGAAAAATTCAGATTGTAATTCTGTTCATAATTTGAAATCTTCATCATTTTTAATTCCATGGTTGGAATTTGTAAAGAATTTCACTGAAAAAATCTTTATAGATTTTATGTGATTATATTTTTTTTACATTCTTATATGTGCTTCCCATAAAATTCTTTTACCTTTAATAAAAACTTGGCCTTTCGCTACAATGGGGGCTATAATTTTTTAACGAGATACACTTTGGAAGAATGTTAAACTCACGTAAAAAATGCTGCATATTTCTCTAAATGATACATTTTTAGGGGGAATAATAAAAAGTCAACAACTATGCGAATAATTTGATACTTTCGTTCTTTCAATGTAAAAAGTTTGATACCTATTTTACACAGTTGACATCTATCGAATGCAGGGAGGTGAGGGTGGGGTAAAAGGAGACCCGGTGCACAGTTTCGTTCACAATTACACCAACGACACACCTTTCATCCCTTCTCCACAAGCTAAACCATACCCTTTCGCTTTTCCTCACCCTCTGGCAAACCGCCGCGAACGCCCATTTAATTAATAGTTGCCAAGCGTTCGTTGCTTCGCTGCTTACGGAATTTTACCCGTGATTTTCAGCCCACAGTTAATTACAAAATTATGTAGGTAATTCGCTAGACGAGCTCGATGAATTTCAGGGCGACTTATTGGACACTATGACGGTTTGCATCAAAGAATTGTGAGAAACAAAAGCTCAATTTGCTAGGTCCACTTTTGTATTTGCTTTGCTATTTCAAAGTACAATGCGGCAATTTGGAGGAGAAAGAAAACGCTAATTTGTGTTTGCTTAAAAGGATATAAAGCCACATTTATGTTTAAAGTGTCTTTCGTCTGTTTAGCACACAGAAAAAAGATCTAATTTCCTTCCCTGGTTTAATGTAGAGTACTTTTGCATAC
The DNA here is from genome assembly GCA_932195095.1 of Andricus curvator. Lineage (NCBI taxonomy): Eukaryota > Metazoa > Arthropoda > Insecta > Hymenoptera > Cynipidae > Andricus > Andricus curvator. The sequence goes on from CAKNYM010045271.1 coordinate 89,116, forward strand.
AAACCTTAATTGAAGTAACGGTTCAAAGAACGTTGTATAAACAGAGATTTTGACAAAATGAAATCTATGTTCATACTGTTAGTTTTTTGATTCGGAAATTTGTCCACAGTAGCTTTGAAGGATTTTGAATTTCTAGTTTTATTCTTTTCACGATTTTTTTAATTTTCCGTAAAATAGTATTCAATATTAACTTTCTATTAAGTAAATAATACTGTATAGTTTATTCTACCAAATTTCGTCGACAGAAAACCATACTACTGATAATTTTATAAGAAAATGTTGGCAACATCGTTTTTTAATAAGTTATTCATAGCTGATTGTTTAAATTCAAGAGTCAAAATTAAACTTTATCGGTTTCAGCGCTACCGCTTTCATACAACGTTCTTTGAGCCGATGCTTCAATTATACATAGAGTGAAATTTAACAATACATTGAATTATTGAAGCGCTTTCATGTTAGAAATAATAAGAGAAGGACAGGAAAAGCAGGGGATTGAAAACTGGTCAGGTGAACTAAAGTTTCAGCTAATTTTATGATTTTGTTGAATATTTAACCATTTTCTTCAAAAGTAATTCTGTTTGGTTGAAAAATCGTTTTCTTTGGTTGAAAATTTATCCATTCTTATAGAAATAGCATCTTTTTTGATAAAACTGACAACTGTTTGGTTGATGTTTATACTATTTCGTTAAAAATTATATGATTTGATTGAAAATTAATTTCTTTACCTGAAAATTGTACTATTCCATGTTTGGTTGAAAATTCTTCTATTTTGTGGTAGAATCTTTTCGTCTTTTCTAGTAGAATATAAATCTTCTTGGTGACTAATTCATCTTTTTGATTGAAAATTCATTTGTTTGTTCAACCAATCAACTATTGGGTTACAAATTTCTTAAATTCTATTATTTGGTCGAAAAGTCCTGTATTTTGTTGAAAATTAATCATCTTGGTTAAAAATTTATCCTTTTGGCTGAATATTCATTTCTTTAGTTCAAAATTTAAGCATTAGTTTATAAATTCCTTAAATTCAAAGGTTTCTTTAGAAATTCATGTATTTTGTTAAGAATCAATCTTTTTTGGTAGCAAATTAATCTTTTGGTTAAAAATTAGTTGTCTTTCTTCAAATTGAAAATTAATTTTTTTATCTAAAAATTGAACTGTTCCATGCTTGGTTGAAAATATATCTTCTTCAGTTAAAAATTCCTACATTTTGTTGAAAATTCGTCTTTTGTGTCGTTCTTAGCGTCGTATTCGTTTTTTGCTTGAAAATTTATTTCTTCGGTCGAAAATCTGACTATCAGGTGAAAAATTCCATAAATTCAAATATTTGATTGAAAATTTGTGTATTTTCTTCAACATTAATTTTTTTTGTAGAAAATTAATCTTCTTGGTTGAAATTTTTTTTTTTATGAGAACTCATTTATTTAGTTGACAATTTCACTATTAGGTTGAAAATTATTTTAATTAAAATATTTGGTTGAAAATTCAACTGTTTGGTTTATAATTCCTGTCTTTGTTAAAAATTCGTATCTTATGGTAAAATATTAATCTTCTCGGTGAGTAATTCACCTTTTTGGTTGAAAATTAATTTGTTTGAGAATTTTTCTATTAGAGTAAAAATTCATTAAATTCAAATATTTCATAGAAAATTAATCTTTTTGGTCGAAAATTTATCTTCTTGGTTGAAAATTCATTTCTCAGCTTAAAAATTAGTTGTTTTGTTCATCGAAAATAAATTTTGTTAACTTTTCTATTGAAAATTCAACTCTTGTTAAAAATTCCTCTTTTTGGTTGGAAAATTTGTCTATTTTTGTTCAGGATTCAACTAATTTGTTATAAATTCTTTCAATTGTTTTAAATTGAAAAATTAATTACTTCATTTGTGGTCGATAATTAATATTTCTGAGTTGCAAACTCAACTAAAAATGTCACTAAAAATCTTTAAAATAAATTTAGAAATATACATTTTTTTGCATTAACATTATTGATGTTCAAGGTGTGAGGTTGTTTTCAAACCGAGAAGAAAAATTTATAACTGTCCAAGAAAACGGAAAATTGGTCAGGGAAAAGTCAGGCAATTTCCAAATTCGGATTTTGTAGAAACACTCTTTAAGAATCTACTCATCTATGTATAGTCAATCTCAAAATTCATTGAAACTTATTAGTGTTTTATAAAATCAACAAAAATAGACCCGTTCTTGTTTCCTGCAAATAGTGGAAATCTAAACGTACTATTCAGAAATCATACATTTTTTGGAACTGGAAATGAATGTAAAAAAGTTACATCATCGCCCCAGAGATATAGAGAATATTTTGAGGAATAAAATCAGCCCTTAATCATCAGAAACGAATAAGAATTGCACAGAATTACAATTTACATCTTCTTGATTTTCCTAATAATTTTTTTAATGAATCAATTTCAAAGTAGACTCTACGTAGTGAAAATCCTCGAGTTTTGTCACAGACCGTTTTTTTGGCGCGTAAAATTCAATTGGAAACTTTTTGCGCACAAGTACTGCGAGTTGTTTGAAGTACAGCCCCTAGTCTCTTTTAATTTCAAAGGGTGAATAATATGAAAAGGAAATAGAAACGATCAATTTAATTAACCGGAAATTTAATTATGATGTAGTTCAAACGCAGCAGTGTTGATCTGCGATAAAATATTGGAAGTGATTTTCAGATCTCCACTCAACAAGCTCGACGGCTGACCTAAATCAGGAGTTACTACTTGCTAGGCCCTCCAAACAACACGTTCACAATTATTAGTGTTACCCTGCGCTAAAATGGATTGAAAAACAATTTTCTTTTACAAACCTATTGAAATTTTCAATTCCTCCATAATTATTCTAACATTAAGTTATATATTGAAATAAAATTATTTTCGAACTATGAAAAGTAAAACTCTATTCATCTTATTTCAAGGATCACAGTCTTTCCCATATTCCCCGAGTTTCCTCTCTTCCAAATTCCCCTTTTTTTCCTATTCTGGAAAAAGTTCCCCTTCCCCCCTTTTTCAAAATATACAATATTTGAGACATTTTTAATTATTTTTAAGCAGCATAATGAAATAGTTAAAGAATAAACCATTTTGATTCAGTTTGAGTAGATCAAAAACCATCATTCCAATCGACAAAAAACAAGATCCTTTGTAATTAATTCAACTTTTTAAAATATAAATTCAAAACGTTATTAATTTTAATGATTAAAATAGCATCTGTATAATATTGAAGCTATTAAATAAAATATTTATAAATTGTAATCAACCCGTAGAGCTGACACTCCATCTGCGCATCATAAAGTCCACACTAGTGCGAATTGGGATTTCGCATTTATGATCGTTGATAATTATTTTATGATGCCAGCAAATTAAAATTAAAAGTAGTGTTTTGGATGTCAAATTTGATCAGGAATTTGATGATGATGATGATGATGATAATGTCATTTTGATAATAATTATATCTGTTTTCAAATATAAGATTTTTTAAAGGCACAATTTGGAAAAAGTCACTTTTTCTATAAAAAGGTATAATTTTCTTTATATTTTATAAAAGTGGATGGGTCCAACAAGGTTTTGAAGCTGATATATTGTACTTTAAGGGGAAAAAACATTATTGGAGAAAAATGAATATTTTTTAAGAGTGTAAATTTGGGGTACTTTTCGAGTAGGGAAATGAGCATAATTCGATAATTTATGAATAATAATATTGTTTATTATTACTTTGTCACCAAATATTATTGCAAAATCAATAGTTAAAGTTTGTCTAAACTCTATTCGATAAAATTATTGCAGAATTATGCTTATTTCCCTACTTCAAAAGTACCCGAAATTCACACTCTCTTAAAAAATATTTATTTTCCTTTTTCTACAGTAATTTTATTTTCTTCGTAGTGCAATATATCAGCTTCAAACCCTTGTTGGACCCCATCAATTTTTATGAAATATAAAGAAAATGGTACCTTTTTATACAAGAAGTGACTTTTCTCAAAACTGTACACTCAAAAATTCTTATTTTAAAACAACTTTAATTATTATCAAAGATTCATTATCATCATGAAATGTCTGTTAAAATTTTACATTTGAAACACTAATTTTAATTTTAATTTGCTCGCATTTTAAAAGAATTATCCACGTCAGGAGTAGTTAACAATCTTTAACTCTTGATCCACTTAATAAAAAATATATTCTGTCTTTATAAATTCACGTAAGTAAAATGTAAAATTCACGACTAAATTGGATTTTTGTGCTTTTTTTCTTCCATGCCTGACTTTTACGACCCCTGAAAACTCAAAAAGGGACGATTGCTGTTTCGCCAAACGGAACTAAATAACCAAAATATTTGCCGTAATTTGGCTTTTTGCATAGCAAATTTTCAAAAAATCAAACACGTTTTGTGTTGAAAGGATTTGTTCGAAATCTGATTTTTAATACAGTAATAAGAAGATTGGTGATTCAAAACCTGATAACTGACTCTCGGTATACTTGTCTCCCATCTTCTTCCTTTTTTATTGTCTAACTTCTGAACTTTTTCCAAAACATTTTTCTGACCATTTTCCTCTTTCTAAAAGTTTTTGAATACAGTGAAATAATATAATACTCTTTTTTTGAAATAAAAATTCCTTATATAAAACTATTTGTCACTTTTGCCTTGCGAACAGAAACGATATTTCTCAAAATTGTTATCGTTTGTTTATATAGAAACATATACCTTTCTTTTTTTTATAGACCTTTCATCGAAAAATTTTCTGTTACAGTGTCATACCGTCAAACGTAATCTTTATTTTTCCGGAACGGAATAATTTCTTGGATGAAAACTTTTTTGTTGTTATTCAGCCTCATCATATCTCGGGAGTAAGTTTTTATTATTTTTAAAAATTCAGAAATAGATTCTTAATCGCTATCCAAAGACGATTTGTAGGACCGCACTGCATATGGGCGTAAGTGCCAAGACCTTAATTTTACAGGAGAAACCAAAAAGTGTCTAACTCTCACACAATTAATTTTGTAACTGTTTTATTTTTGAATTCACAAAAAAAAACAAGAAAGCACTTTCGAGCAAAAGAAGCAACCACATCCGAGAAGACCCCTTATCAATGGTGCGGCGCGTCCCCAAAAACGAAAATATGGACACACAAAGAGTTGCATAACCTTTTTTTTGAATTAATAAAAAAAAAGTGTTTTTGAGCTATTACTTAGCTCTATTGCATGGTGAGTAGAACGGACAAAAAGATGAAATTACTTAATAAAAGAAAATACCAAACGTGGATTTTGACCAACTTCTAAATCGAACTGGACCATAATCTTTAAAAAAAACATGAGTTAGGGTAAAAAAGTTAGTTTAGGCCAATAAACCGCATTTCCGAAATTTGGCACCTACGCCCGCATTCAGTGGGGTCTTTCATTTTTAAAAGCATTGAAATGGCTCGTAATTTGTTAAATTTTTCTAATCAAACTCCATATATCCCAAATAAACAACTCAATATCTCGGAAGTAAGTTTCTATTTTTTGTTTAAACTAAAAATGACAGTTTTTATCGTGATCCGCAACCGAGCACGTTCCAATTTGGAGTTCCGGTCACTTTGAGATGGTCAACTTCCACATTCTATTTCTCGAAACTGGATAATTTTTTTAATCATACTTTTTTGTCTTCAATTCAGAAACACTTTAACTCAGGAGTAAACTTTTGTTTTATCTTTAAATAGCGATTTCGATTTTACAGAATGTTATTTCGCTCTCCTGAAAAGTTTTGATTTTGTTGCTTATCTAGTTCTGTACTGCGACCCTTCAATTGAAACTCTGAATAGTAGGTAGAAAATGTTAAAATATCCTTTTGGCTATCCAAGTTTTCTTTGTCGTCGAATCTAAAATTGTAAATATCTCCAAGTGAATCTGTAAATCTTGTTTCTTAGCTTACAGTGTCTTCTATTCACTATAATTGAACTTCTTTTTTTTTAAACTATTCGTCAACTTATAACCGTCGATGCCTGATGAAATTACAGGGCCCGCGTTTCGAACTCCTGGAGAACCGTGACAGTAGTTTCGTGAAGGTAAACTTTGGCCCAAGTTGTTACTGCCGAGTCGCACCTTACTGCATGAATACGTAATATTGTGCAGCACTTGACAAGTTTCTCTCCCAAATTGTAACACGCACTACCGTTTCCATGTTGGTTGAAAAAAGATGAACATTTTCGTGATATAGATTAGTTTAAACAAATAGAATATTAATTTACAGACTATATTTGTGTAAAGGCACTCAGTAGTTTTTCGGAATTTTTCATAAAACTAACCGTTAAGTATATCCGATTAAACTGAATCAGTAAAATTATCATTGGTTGAATCAGTATTTTGAGTTATCACTGGTGAACCAGTGATTTTCCGACTTTGCCTGGGTGAACCGGTAAGTGGCTCAAGTAAAACAGTTGCTGAAATATAAAAAGTGACGCCAAATGATAAATTGAACCAGTAACTTGAACCAGTTTCAGTTATCATTGGTGAACCAGTGATTTTCCGACTTTTACTGGATGAACCAGTAAGTGGCTCAAGTAAAACAATTACTGAAATATAAACGGGACGCCAACTGATAGATTGAACCAGTAATTACTGGTGAAATCAATTGTTATTTAAGATATTGTATTGAAGTAAAAAGTATTGTATTGTGTTATATATTGAGATATTGTAATATCTTACCAGTCATTACTGGTTCAATCTATAGTGTGTACAATTGATTGCACCAGTAATTATTGGTTCAATCTATCAGTTGGCGTCACTGTTATATTTCAGTAACTGTTTTACTTGAGCCACTTACTGGTTCACCCAGTCGAAATCGGAAAATCACTGGTTCACCAGTGATAACTCAAAATACGACAAAATATGACTGGAGGCTCTCGTTTATTGTTGTCATTTTTTTCATGGAAAGTTTAGTACAAAACTGATCAATGCTAAGTGTCACACCTAACCGGCTGACGGACGAAAACGCGTACGACTGATTAATGGTACAAAGTAGCCAGTGAACCTGACTGAGTAAACCAGTGAGGGAATTTCACTTAGAGAAGTATTGAAAGCTCACTGATTGCCAGTGACACACTTCTGACTGTTTTAACAATAAAATTTCACTGAAATCAGTGAGATTTTACTGGTTTATTTTAAGAGAGTAGGGCTAGTATAGCAAATGTCAATTTGTACAATCCAAGTGGTTGAAAGGACAATTCGAAAAAATAAATATTATCGCAGAGTGAAATTTATAAGAATAGATATTGGCAGGAATTAAATATTAATTTGAAAAAATATTTTAATTGTAAGGAAACTAAATGAGTTTTTAATGCATATTCATATTGCTTACATCCTTCTTGAAGACGGGTATAAGACGAAAATGGAAATTCAATCATTTAAACTAATTATATTTTATTTTCATATTAATTTAATTTAAAATTAAATGGAGACTTCCTTTAATTAAACGTCATTCCTATGCAATAGTCGATGACATATTTCAGATTTATATATTGATTTACATATTAAATTTGAATTAATTCGTGTGCAGAAAATACAATATTTTATTCAACCTTTCGTTGGAATCGCAAAAATATATATTTAGTGGAATCATAAGTTTGAAAATAATACTTTTTTATACTTTTTCGAAAACTAAATAAGATCGTCCTCAGCGCTTCAAACTATAAGTTTTAAAATGCGCGTGTTTAAGGTTTTTAGTATACTTCGGAGTAAACGCAGTAACAATTTTAATAACAATTTGAAAGGCACTTGGAGATTCAACTAAAACTTCATCCACTCGCGGCTATTCTAATGACGTTTTAAAGCACTATAGTTTGCGGGGAACTTTAAAAGTCTTTATATAATCTGTCCTCTAACCTGCTTTCATAGAAAATGCGGTTCAAAATTACATCCCCAGAAAATAAATTGTGCGTGATTTCAATAAGCAGCGGGTATTAAAATCTTGAGAACACTTAAAAACTGGTTTGCAGCTTAATATTCCTGAATAAAATGTTTATCGTTACCTAAAGAAGTTTCTTAAACTGACTTCGACTCTTTATTCAAAAATGTAAGTAATTTCTTTGTTTTCTACTGATATTGCAGAAAAGCTTGTCTATTTTCCCAATTTTTTCCTGACAGACACTTTGAGGATATTCTAGGTGTACATTTTAGATAGAAATTACTTATTCTACAGCTTTATTTATGAATTCAACAAAACAAGCCCATTGATTTTTTTAATTATATGAATCAAGTTATATATTGAATAATTTTAAACTTGGATGTACACTGGGGGTCCAAAAAATACTTTATTTTTTTCCTTAAATGACTGCCCTACAAATTGTTTTCAAGATGTTTTCTGAATTTTAGCAGAATTAAAAAAATATTTAGGACTCTCAAGTCGGTTTTCCAAAAATTGCTTATTTTCTTTTAATTGTCATTGTAAATGGATCATTTTACTTTTTCATGCAATTATTTCGTTTTTTCTTTTTTTCAAAAATTGTCTTAAGAGACACCTCAATATTCTTTTGAAAATTCTGTAAGCAATGTGGGTGATGTATTTAAAAGTAGAGTTCATTAACAACGGTTATTATTATTATTATTAAAATAAAATGAGGCATTTTTTCAAATTGAGCTTGAGACACCCCTAAATATGTAATAAATAATAAATAACCCCTACATATATATATACATATATATATATATATATATATATATATATATATATATATATAATTCTGCCTGAAATCATGGGACAGTTTTAACACCGAAAGGAACAATTTAAACAAAAAAAATAAAACCTTTTTTGTACCACCTAGAACACCCAGGACATCCTTTAAAATATTCGGTGGTGATTTTAAGACAGATGTTTTTAAAAAGTTGAGCAAAACTTGAGAAATATCAAGAGGATATACCCATTGAAATGACCTTAAAGTAAAGAACTGTTTATAGGTGAAACAATTATTTTGGGTCAAAATTATTTGTCTAGTAATAGTTACTTGTTATTTTATGTTTTTTTTTGTTAACCTTCCTATAACCAATGGTAATTTCGACCCAATATTTAAAAACAATAGCTTATTTTGTTCACTGGAATATTATTTACAACCTTTCGGCGAAAATGTTACTAAAAACAATATTTTCATAAACTACAGACGGTAAAAAATTTGTTTAATTAAAAAATCATGAACCAATAATTATTTTTTGAATTTAACAAGCAGAATCGTTTCATTGATTTAACGATGTACCTCTGGATCTGATTAAAATAAAAATGACTAAAATTCAAAAAGTCAGTAATTAATTTAATTTTTTAGTATTTAACCCATTCATTAAAGCGACCAGTCTTTAGCTAAATTTCACTTTCACGTTGCATTATTTGACTAATCAATTAGTGATATTTCACTGATATTTCGGTGACTTTTGCTACTAACGATGAGGCCGTTTACACCGGTACGAATAGCCGATTCAACTATCTGGGCTATTCGTCCTGAAATTTTGGTACGAATAGACGATTCAACAATTTGGATTTATATATCCCAAAATGTAAGCATAAAAAGCCGATTCAACCATCTGGGCTATTAATTCCAAAATTTCTGGACGAATGAAAACTTTTTAAAAATTATAATGTATTATAAGGATAACAGTCTTTCCCCTACTTCCCTACGTCTCCCCTTTTTTAATTTTCCCCAATTCTCGAAAAACTTTTCTTTTTCTCCTCGCCTCTTTAAATTTGTAATTTGTAATTTATTGAAAATAAAAATTAAAATAAAATAAAATTAAATATACGATACTTGAAAATACAATTACAAAATAAACACTCTTACAAACAAATTTGAAGCTGAACTATTCTAAAACGTGTTGGAAATGTGAAAAGCGGCTAGAGAAATTATTATCCAATATAAAATTGGAACAATTGAAAATTATCTAGTGGTTTTGAAAAGAAGTATGAGAAAATGAACAAGTTTTGATTGAAATACCCAACTTCAGAGCTGAAATATTTCTTCGCTTGTATACCATTAAGCCATTTCCCTTTCAGGGTAGGCGTGACACTACCCGATTCGGGTAGTGTTTCTAGGTGGATAGTTTTCTTGTAGTTATAAACAACTAAAAGTGCGGGCTCACCACACCCACGATGTGGCAACAGCACTCAGTATTCTTGAATGGTCACCCAATCCAAGTACTAACCGCGTCCGACGCTGCTTCACTTCAGTGATCTGACGAGAACTGGGTTTTTCAGCGTGGTATGGCCGTTGGCTTAATCAATGCAAATTAAATACTTTGGAAACCTACAATATTTTAAGGCGCTTAAAATTGAATTATTTTCAATTTTAGTATAAGAACATTAAAACGAATAGTTTCAAATTCATATTTGAATTGAGAATTCGTGGAAAATATATTTAATTGCTCTTATAAATATCACAATTTTATTGTTCATAATGGCATTTTCTGAAAGATGAAATATTCTTTATCATGAGAACGATTTTAAACATATAGAAATTGTTCGTTTAACAAATTTTTCTTGTCATACTTTTTTATATCTCCGCGAATGAATTTTGAACCTAGGTTTATCCTTTTTACAAATTCTTTATTGGGTGGAAATTATTAAAAATTCTTTTGAAATTATTTAAAAATTTAAATTTTCTTCACAAAGATATAATGTCTTCGTTTCAACATGTAAAAATTAATGTTAAATCTTCTAGTCGGACTTTTATATCTCCGTGAATGGATTTCCATCGATCGATTTTTAAAATTAAATCATTTAAGGGGCGGAAATCATTAAAAAATTATTTAACATTATTTACCAATGTTGAATTTCCTTTTAAAGATTGTTTCTACTTTTCTACGTGTGAAAATTAATGTTTAATCTTTCTCCTTTTTTTCTTTTTCGTATTATTTATTATCATATCAATGATAAACGTTACTGGTTTCTATAATAACTAAATAATATTTTTAATTATTATAACGGCCAACCAACGGCCATACCACGCTGAAAAACCCAGTTCTCGTCAGATCACTGAAGTTAAGCAGCGTTAGACGCGGTTAGTACTTGGATGGGTGACCATTCAAGAATACTGACATGAGTGCTGTTGGCACATCGTGGGTGTGGTGAGCCCACACTTGTAGTTATTTATAACTACAAGAAAAACCTAGAAACACTACCCGAATCGGGTAGTGTCACGCCTACCCTGAAAGGGAAATGGTTTAATGGTATATATATATATATATATATATATATATATATATATATATATAAAATAGAATTACCAATATTTTGAACAGTGTACGATCTAGACTGAAATGGCTACTTTAAACATTTTACCAAGGAAGCAATATGGCGGAAATTTGTTACTAGAAAAATTCCTAATGATAACTATGTTCTGTACTAAACACTACTGATGGAGAATCAGTGACGAAATTTAATCTGTTTGATTCAGTGGAAATTCAATGGGTATCAGTGACCATTCACTGAATATTTCATAGTTTTTCACTGATTTATCAGTAGAAAAACTTACTACAATCTTAGTAAACTACATTTCACTGATCAATCAGTAAATATTCACTACACTGTCAACAAAATTTCTTGTAACTATCCACTGCGTTTTTTTAATTTTACCAAATCCTGTAAAATGACTGAGTTCAAAGTAGTGAACTTCCAGCCTCAAAATGTAGAAACATCACTTTGAATGCAGTGGTTTTACCAATTTTTGTAAATTTAACTCTCTCAAAGTAGGTAATGATTGGACTCAAATTATTGCCTACTTCCAGAGAGGTAAATTTAAAAAAATTAGTAAAATCACTGCATTCAAAGTGATGTTTCTACATTTTGAGGTTGGAAGTTCGCTACTTTGAACTCAGTCATTTTACAAGTTTTGGTAAAATTAAAAAAACGCAGTGAATAGTTACAAGAAATTTTTTTTACAGTTTATATTATCAGTGAAAATCCTAACATATTTGGTTCAGTGACATATTCCTCACTGCTTCAAATTTAGAGATCTCATGCCGTGACAGTTGTTGGTACAGAATCTAGTTATCATTATCCGTGTATTGTCAGTACTTGAGTGCTACAGCAATTTCCCTTCTGGTAATAAATTACATTTTAATAAGTAGTAAACTAAATTTCAAGCGAGAATAGAGGAATAAGATGAAATTAAATTAAGTAACAAAAGAGCTTATAGGACACATGGAATTAGAAGAGAAAGGCAAAATGGAGAGAAATGTAAGTGAGGAATCGACCACATTTCGCTCTGCTCCCAATGGGTCTCTTTTTCTCCTTCTCTCTTCTGATCTCCCTTTCCTGGTTGGTGCTAGCTCTCTCCGGTCTTCCTCATTTCCGGTAAATCAATTAGTGGAGCTAATTACGCGGCTGGTTCACCGGATAGGAAGCGACGTACGTCGCTCTTACAGCTAATACTAAGCCCAGGCTCGTGCAGGTGGCAACCCTGTAACACTGAAGATAATGCAGGTGTGAAAATGACGAGGTGCGTGATCGCGGATCGACATGGCTCGCACGCTAATTCATGTTTACGTCCGACCATGCTCGAAACTTTGCCATAAACGAGTTTCCGCGAGTGAGGTATACAAGCTCGATATTAAATTTGACCCAAACTGTAATATGAGGCCTCTCTCTTCCAACAGAGTGTGATGCACGCGGCTGGAATAATGATTTATTAATTACTCGCTAGTTCGCATCAATTTAAACCTATGTAACGAGCACTTTCAATTAAAATTTTATTTTTTATACGAGATCTCACTCGTGTTGTCAGTTAGGACTTTGCACTAATCGTGGATTTACAATTTGGATGTTATTGTTTGAATTTGATATTACGTTCAGTTGTATCCACTTCAAAATAAACGTTACAGGATATGTTTTGGGATTTACATAAATGTAGATTGGATGTTACAATCACTTTGCAATTTCGTTGCAATATCTCAAATTCACTTGAAATCGCGACATATATTACTGAAAAAAACAACCACAAGCTCTAACCACAAGCTCCTAACTTACCAACATCGAAAAGATTCTGTAACTGAAGTGGTTCGTTTCCGTGCTAAGCTTCTAGAATGTTCTAGATGGCGTCACAAAATGATATTGCATAATTGTGAGAGGCGAATTTGTGTAAACAGCTTCAAGTTTTTATATCATTGTGTTGAGTCATCCAGAACATTCTAGAAACTTAGCACGGACACGAACCACTCCAGCTATAGCATCTTCTCAATGTTGATAAGGTAAGAATTTTTAGCCACTATTTTTATTTTTTAACCACCATGGTTCAAACTCTGTTTACTGGTTGAATATTTAACTATTTATTATATGTATTTTGCTGAAAATTAGTTTTTTTCCAGTTGAACATTGATTTTCTGAACTAAAAATTTCAATATTCCATGTTTGGCTGAAAATTGATCGTTTTGAGTTGGAAATTCAGCTATTACATTCTTCTTTTACATATTTTTTTGATTGATGATACAAATGATTGATTAAAAGTGGAACTACTATGTTGAAAATTCATTTTGTCGGTTGAAAATTGAACTATTTTGTTGAAAATTCTTTCTTTTGCTTCCTCATAGAGGAAGCTTTATAATGTTGACATTATCCAAAAATTTTAAATTCATTTAATTAAACCTTCCTTCATCTAAAAATGTCTAATACAATGTTCTAAGCAATTGTCCGGATGTGTGTGTATGTGTGTGTCACACTTTTTTTGTGAACACGATCATTTGAAAACGGTTGCAGCTAAATTGACGACATTTGGAGGACTTATTTTCACCACTTATATCTTGAAACTGGCCAAAGGATTTCTAAAAATATTTATTGCATTTTTTTTATTCGATAATATTTTAAAAATCGGTTTTTTATATTGAAACTTTTTTCATCAGCAGAATTCTAGGTTGATGCACGAATATGAAACATTACTTGGTTTGAGACGAATCGATTGACCTATAATATTAATACATTTTATTAAAGAGTGGGGAAGTTATGGTAATTTATATATTTTTAAAATAGATTTTTATAGTAAAAATTTTCTCATTCTCATAATTTAAAGTTGATGCGAGAACAGAAATGATGTGTTGATTCGAGACGAATCGATTGACCTATAATATTGATACATTTTATTGAAGAGTAAGGAAGCTATTGTAATGCATAATATTTGAAAATACGATTTTTTATAGTAAAACTTTTTTCATTAGCATAAGTTAAAGTTGATGCAAGAATATAAAAGATTCCTTGGTTCGAGACGAATCGATTGACCCATAATATTAATACATTTTATTGAAGAGTAAGGAAGCTATGGTAATTTATATATTTTGAAAATCGGTTTTTTATAGTAAAACTTTTTTTATTAACATAATTCAAAGTTTATGCAAAAACAGAAAAGATATGTTGTTTCGAGACGAATCGATTGACCTATAAAATCAATACATTTTATTGAAGTGTAAGGAAGCTATGGTAATGGATAATATTTGAAAATACGGTTTTTTTATAGTAAAACTTTTTTCTTCAACATAATTCAAAGTTGATGCAATGATATAAAAGATTCCTTGGTTCGAAATGGAATCGATTGACCTATAATATTAATACATTTTTTCAAAAAGTGAGGAATTTATGGTAATTTATATATTTTGAAAATCGGTTTTTTATAGTAAAACTTTTTTCATTAACATAATTCAAAGTTCATGCAAAAACAGAAAAGATATGTTGATTCGAGACGAAGCGATTAACCTATAATATTAATACACTTTAAAGAAAGAGTAAGGAAGCTATGGTAATCCATAATATTTGAAAATACGGTTTTTTTATAGTAAAACTTTTTTCTTCAACATAATTCAAAGTTGACGCAATAATATAAAAGATTCCTTGGTTCGAAACGAATCGATTGACCTATAATATTAATACCTTTTTTCAAAGAGTGGGGAATTTATGGTAATTTATATATTTTGAAAATCGGTTTTTTATAGTAAAACTTTTTTCATTAACATAATTCAAAGTTTATGCAAGAACAGAAAAGATATGTTGATTCGAGACGAATCGATTGACCTATAATATCAATACATTTTATTGAAGAGTAAGGAAGCTATGGTAATGCATAATATTTGAAAATACGGTTTTTTTAAGTAAAACTTTTTTCTTCAACATAATTCAAAGTTGATGCAATAATATAAAAGATTCCTTGGTTCGAAACGAATCGATTGACCTATAATATTAATACATTTTTTCAAAGAGTGGGGAATTTATGGTAATTTATATATTTTGAAAATCGCTTTTTTATAGTAAAACTGTTTTCATTAACATAATTCAAAGTTTATGCAAAAACAGAAAAGATATGTTGATTCGAGACGAATCGATTAACCTATAATATTAATACATTTTATAGAAGAGTAAGGAAGCTATGGTAATGCATAATATTTGAAAATACGGTTTTTTATAGTAAAACTTTTTTCTTCAACATAATTTAAAGTTGATGCTGAAATATAAAAGATTCCTTGGTTTGAGACGTCTCGATTGACCTACAATATTAATACATTTTATTAAATAGGAGAGAAGTTATGGTAAGTATACCATTAAGCCATTTCCCTTTCAGGGTAGGCGTGACACTACCCGATTCGGGTAGTGTTTCTAGGTGGATAGTTTTCTTGTAGTTATAAATAACTACAAATTTGGGCTCACCACACCCATAATATGCCAACAGCACACAGTATTCTCGAATGGTCACCCATCCAAGTACTAACCGCGCCCAACGCTGCTTAACTTCAGTGATCTGACGAGAACTGGTTTTTTCAGCGTGGCATGGCCACGTTGGTAATGGCCACGTTGTTGGTAATTTATATATTCTTTAAATCGATTTTTATAGTAAACATTTTCTCATTCACATAATTTAAAGTTAATGCGAGAATAGAAAAGTTGTGTTAATTCAAGACGAATCATTGACCTATCACATTGATACATTTTATTCAAGAGTAAGGAAGCTATGGTAATGTATAATATTTGAAACCACGGTTTTTGATAGTAAAACTTTTTTCACTAACATAATTCAAAATTGATGCAAGAACGGAAAAGATTCCTTGATTCGAGGCAAATCGATTGATCTATAATATTAATACACTTTATTGAAGATTATGGAAGTTAGGTATACTCATTTATAATATCTGAATCATCTGTTTCAAACAGAAAAACTTTTTTTATCGACATAATTAAAAGTTGACGCATGAATAGAAAAGACATTTTGTTCATAAATTTTCAAATAGAATAATTCTGACAATTTTTGTAAAGAAGTCATAAAGCTGGGAAAGGGATAGGGTGCCACAGAACTTTTCCCTTCCCTTTTCCAGCTCGAAAAATTATCATTTCGATTACAAAATTTAATTTGTCTGATTTGTTTTTGTATTGAAAAAATTGTTTGTATTATTTTGTAATTTTTGTATTGTTTGTAAATATCTATTTTTAAATTGATCAAAATGAAGACTTTGTTTGTCTATTATTCAAAAAAAATCACTAATGCTTCCTCTATGAGGAAGCAAATACATTTGCTAACGGGAAGCAAAGTGTTCGTGACGTGAGCACCATATAATTATAAATACAAAAAAGTGGAAACACTTGAGATCAAATTCACAGCTAGTTTTGTTAGTAATTAATGTTTCTAACTGAAAGTTTAACGATTTCTCCTTTTGTTGAAATTTCATGTATTTTGTTGAAAATTCTTCTTGGATGGAAGTTCGAATATTTGGTTCAAAGTTGAACTTCTTTGTTCAAAATTAATTTTGTTGGTAAAAGATTCATCTCTTTGGATACAAATTTACCTTCTTTGTTGAAAATTGTATGTATTTATTGACAATTATTATTGTTTAAAAAGTTAATTATTGTGTTAAGAAATTAACTATTTTGTTAAAAATTTATATTTTTGTCAGAAATGTAACTTTTTTGTTGAACAAACGTCGTTCCGGATAGAAAATTCATCATTTTGGATTGAAAATTTAACTTTCGTCTAAAAACTTCTTGTTAGATTAAAGATTCAACTATTTGGTTGAAAATGCAACTGTTTTTGGTTGAAGTATAACCTTTTTTGTTTGAAAATTTGACCATTTGACTGAGAATTTATATTTGTATGTTGAAAATTCAACTATTTGCTTGGAAGTTCAATTATTTTGTTGAAAATTAAAGTATTTTGTTTTAAAGTGATCTTATTGTTAGGAAAATTATCCCTTTGGAGATAAACTCATCCTTTTTAGTAAGGAAACTCTTTGTTCAAAATTCGTCTATTTGAGTTTAAAATTCTATTATTTTGTTTGGAAATTAAAATCTTCTGGTTGCAATCAATTTTTGTGCAGAATTCTCCTTTTTGTCTTGGGAATATAACAATTTGGTTGACATTGTATTTCTCTCTTCACTGTAATATCTTCCTTGGTTGAAAATTCGTCTTTTTGGTTTAAAAGGTCATCTCTTTCGGTAGAAATTTGATCTTTTTTAAATTAAAAATACAACTGTTTGAATAAAAACTAATCTGTTTTAGTTGAGAATTCAACTA
Source organism: Andricus curvator (assembly GCA_932195095.1). Lineage (NCBI taxonomy): Eukaryota > Metazoa > Arthropoda > Insecta > Hymenoptera > Cynipidae > Andricus > Andricus curvator. The sequence continues at coordinate 106,609 of CAKNYM010045271.1, forward strand.
TTTGGTTGGAAAGACTTCTTTTTTGGTTGAATTCAACTGTTTTCATCGAAAATTAAAGTTTTTTTTTGGTTGAAATATCAACTAATATATTTTTCGTCAAAAATTAATCCTTTATGAATACAATTTTAACTACTTCTGGTTCACAATTTAACTAGTTTGTTAAAAATTTATCTTTTCTAATTGACAATTCAACAATTTTGTTGAAAATAGATTTTTATAGGTTAAAAATTTAACTATTCGCTTGAATATTCAATTATTTTGTTGAAAAATTATATTAGTTGTTTGAACATTCAATTATGGTGTTGAAAAATGAACTGTTTTGTTAAAAATTTATATTTTTTTAACGAAAATTTCACTTTTTTGTTGAACAATCGTCATTTCTTTTTGTTGGAAAATTCGTCCTTCTGAATATAAATTCATTCTCTTTAGGAGAAAAGTTCTTGGTTGAAAATTCATCTTTCTTGATTGAAAATTAACTTTCTTTTGAAAAACTGTCTTTTTATCATGAAGATTCAACTAACTAGTTAAATATGCAACTGTTTTTGGTTGAAGTTTAATCTTTTTCCTTTGAAAATCCGACCATGAGGCTGAACATCTATCTATTTGCTTCAAAATTCAAATATTTTGTTAAAAATTCTTCTCTTTTGCTTGAAAGGTCAACTGTTTGGTCTAAATTGATTTGTTGTTAAAAATTGAACTATTTCGTTCTAGCTTGAAAAATCACCTCTTTCGTAGAAAACTTATCTCTTTTGTTGAAATGCAACATATTTTGACTTGAAATATTAAGCCATTCATATTGAAATCATCATGGTACCTATAAATTAATTTTATTTAAAGGAATTTATTCCCCTATTAATCCCCTATTTTCATGAAAAGTCACCCTATTTTCTCTGTTTTGAGAGCATTTATAGCAAAATAAATTGGGTCTTCTAGAAATTAATAAACATTTTCAATATTTAGCACTTACGTTTTTATCAATATTTCCTTCAAATTTGAATCAGAATATATACCAGTTTCATTCAGTGACTTAATTTTATCTATGCAATTCGTTATTCTGACTAAAAATAAAATCTAACTTAATTGTCCAATTTCTACTTTTTTTAATTTCAAATACTAATATTGCGATTTGTCGTATTTAAATTTGATGAATTATTAAATACTATATCAATTTTGTATTTATCTCTCGGTATAATTTCATATCTCTTTATAAGTATCGATAGCTTTCGCATAACTTTATTTTTTGTATCATATATATCAGTCTTAATATTTGTGAATAAATTTCGGGATATGAGAAAATTTTCTGTAAAATTATGGATGGAATACATTTTTTCTGCCAGCATATGCTGAAATCCTTCACGAATATGTAACATTGATTGAACGACTTATACCGGAATCAGTTCCATAACCCGCATATGTCACTAACTTCCTACACATGTTTCTACGTGATATAAAATTGTCCCTGAACATCCACTACCCTAAAACCACATTAAATCTCTCAGTCCCTCCTCTCGCATCATAAAATTACGATTTCTGTCAGAATCTTCACATGTGCGGATAAATGGAATAATCAGATTTACATTTCTGGTTATATGTCTATCTCAACTGCTATTTCATATTTTTTCATGAAGAAGTTGTATCCCTTTTCAGTTTTCACGCAAACCTATATATTAGCTTACTTTAATACAAAGTAAATAATTTAATAAATGTACAAATTAGTAAATTATACAAATTATTTCACAATATTTTAAAATATAAAGTCCTTCTCTAAAAAATAGGTGTGTCAGGAAAATCTCGAATTGGTTAAGAGACCATACTTAAATTACGTCGTTAGATTTTGTTACGATTCGTTACGGAAGGGAGGGGGAGGGGTTCTTCATTCATGTACGTATACCATTAAGCCATTTCCCTTTCAGGGTAGGCGTGACACTACCCGATTCGGGTAGTGTTTCTAGGTGGATAGTTTTCTTGTAGTTATAAATAACTACAAATTTGGGCTCACCACACCCATAATATGCCAACAGCACACAGTATTCTCGAATGGTCACCCATCCAAGTACTAACCGCGCCCAACGCTGCTTAACTTCAGTGATCTGACGAGAACTGGTTTTTTCAGTGTGGCATGGCCACGTAATTTTTGGAAATTCGCAATTGAAACAAATAACTTGCAGTAATTGTACAGAAAAATATGAATTTAACTACAAACGCCAAAAAAACCTGGTGAGTGTAAAACAAACCTAGCCAACAGCAATAAAAAAAAGTCAGGGAATTTTATTGATCAGGGAAAAGTCAGGGATTCGGAAAAAAAATTTTGCAAAAGTCAGGGAATTTCTATAACTTTAAATAACTCTCAAGCAGAATAAATTTGAAATGTTTCAATTTTAATTTGAAATTGTTTTATTTCGTTCATGAAAGGTTTTAGGTTAAAAATGCTACAAGTTTAATATTCTGGTATTTGAATATTAATGGTCAGGGAAAATTAAAAATTGGTCAGGGAGAAATCAGGGAATATTTAAAATGAAGTTTTTCGGTAACCCTGATAATACTCTTGTTAGTCATTGATTTGCTTTGTATTGTAAAAAAATTATTTCTTGATTAAAATTCATATTTTGGTTTGAAAAGGCAACTGAAATTTTTTTTAAATGAAAATTCAACTATTTTCTTGAAAATTTGTCTTATTAATTAAAAATATCATCTATTTCAGTAGAAATTGCATCTTTTATGAATAAAAATGCTGCTGTTTGGTTAAAAATTCAACAATTTTGTTAAAAGTCATCCTTTTTGGTTGAAAATTCAACTGTTTTGTTGAACATTCAAGTGTTTCGTAGAAAATTTACTTTTTGTTTAGAATTCATATTTTGCTGTTGATAAGTCAACTGAAATCTTTTTTGGTTGAAAATGTAACTGCTTGGTTAAAAATTGAACTATTTTGTTCAAAATTCAACTATTTCGTAGAAGATTCACTTGTTGTTAAAAATTCATATTTTGGTGTGAAAGACAACTGAAATCTTTCTTGGGTGGAAATTGAACTACTTTTTTTGAAAATTTGTCTTCTTGATTTCAAAATTCACCAGTTTTAGTACAAATTTCATCTTTCTTGGATAAAAATGCAACTATTTGTTTGAAAAATAACAGGTTTGTTGAAAAGTCATCCTTTTGGAAGAAAATTCGATTGTTTTATTGAAAATTCGTCTTTTTGGGTTACAAATTCAAGTATATCCTTGTAGAAAATTTACTTTTAGTTTAAAACTCATATTTTGCTACTGAAAAGTCCAACTAAATTTTTTTTGGATGAGAATTAAATTTTTTTGTTGAAAATTTGTCTTTTTGATTTAAAAATTCATCTGTTTCAGTGAAACTTTAAAATTTGTATCCGAAATATTGTTTTATTCCAATTATTTATATTATTTTCAAGTGAAATACATGACTTTTTAACGAAATAGTCGAGTTTTCAACTAAAAAATATCAATTTTAGACCAACACAAGAATAATTACACTTCCAGTAGAAATTATTATTTTATGTTATTATTTATTGAATAATTAGACTGATTTTTAAATCAAAAGGCAGAATCTTCAAGAAAAGAGTTGATTTTTCAACTTAGAAAGATTTTTTAGTCAATAAAGAAAAAAAATCGCATCTAAAATGTTAAATTTTCAAGCTGAATAAACGAGTTTCCAACACAACAGTTGAGTTTGTAATCCCAAAATATGAATTCTCATTCCAAAAACATGAATTTTCTACTTATATAATTGGATTTACAATCCCAAAAAGACAAGTTTTTAACAAAATAAGTGAATTGTTAGGTAAAAAAGATTAATTTTTTAGCAGAAGAGAAGTAGCTACATTTTCAGTAAAAAAAATTCCTTTTCAACAACAAGAAAAAAGAATTTTCAACAAAATAGGTTAATTTTTAACAAATGAAACGTATTTTTAACTAAGATGACGAATCTTCAACCAAAGTTTGGAATTTTCAACCAAATCGTTGAATTTTCAACCCGAAAGATGAATTTTCTCCCTCCCCCATCCCCACCCATTAAAAACAAACAAATTTCCAACAAAATAGATGAATTTTTAACGAAATAGTTAAATTTTCAACCAAACAGATGAATTTTCAACCAGAAAGATGAAATGTCTATCAAAAATTATGAATTTTCGACAAAAAATGCTCAATTTTTTATTTTAAAAATTAATTTTCAATAAATAAAATTAATTTTTAATGAAAAAGAAAATAATTTTTAATTTAAAAAAAAAACTAATTTTCAACCAATTAAATTAATTTTCTACCGAAAAAGATCAACTTTAGACAAAAAATATGAATTTTCAACAAAATTTGGAGTTACTAACAGAATTGTCAACTTAATAGTTAAATTTGCAACCAAAGAAATAAATTTTCAACCAAAAAGGGTGTTGTTCAACAAATTAGTTTCACTTTCAATTTAGTAGTTGAATTTTGAACCAAAAAAGGTTTTTTAGTCACTATTCACAATTAGCGAAAATCTTTAAAATTTAATAAACTCATTATATTAGGAAAAAAATCCGGGAGTCAACTTAAAATTGACAAGATGATTCAAATACCCTGTAAATTAAGAACTTGCAAAAATTGGCCGTTTGTGGTCAGTTCTGGTTTCCAAAATTATTGTTTAAATGTAAATGATGTAATGAAAATATAGAAAAATGTTTATTTTTCATTTAATGTAAAAATATTATTTGGCCATTACTCAACAATAAAGTTACTTGTTTTCATGTAAAATATGAATTGAAATAGTGTTGTATGCGTCTATCTTGATTAAATAAAATGTTATATTATAGATCTTGAATTTTTCTCGGTTTCATCATGCACATTAATGTTTTCAATTTACCTTAGGTTTTCAATTACCTACATTTTCCAGTCTACTTTTTTCACATATTTCGATATAATTCGACCCCAGGTCTGATAGGATTTTGAGCTAGATCGGCCATTTTGAAATAGTTTTTTTTAGTTTTGAGATTTGAAAAAAATTTACTCTCGATTTTACCTTGTTTATATGAGAAAAACTTTCTTGATATTCAAAATACAATAATTCTATATATAGTGTAATTGTTCGCGTCTTCGAGACGCATCGATCGACCCATTGTTAAAAGTTCCAATGATCTAACAATACCGATTTATGAAATATAAAAAAAATGGTTTATTCTGTTTATATGAAAAAAACTTCTTTGATATTCAAAATACAACAATACTATATGTAGTGTATCTGTTTACGTCTTCGAGACGTGTCGATCGACATATTATTGAACCTTTGATGACCCACCAATACCGATTTACAAAGTTACAAAAAAATTGGTGTATTCTGTTTATATGAGAAAAACTTCGTCTTATACTAAGACTACAGCACTTTACATTTGTTTGCGTCTTCGAGACGCGTCGAATTATCTATTGAGGTACTTTCCATGACCTCTTATGTTCTAGCAATACCGATTTATAGATTTAAAAAATGTATTGTTTATGTTCTTGACATGAGGAAAACTTTTTTAATATATTGGGAATACAACAGTATTGTATATATGATATATTTGTTCGCATCTTTGAGACGCATCGATTGCAGAATTGAAGAACCTTTCATGGCCTACCATAACCTTATATCAATGTCGTTTTTGAATTTTTTAACATAATTATTCACCTTGTTCATAAAAGGATTTTTTTATATGGGGAATATCATAGTAGTATATTTGATGTAATTGTTCGCGTCTTCGTGACACGTTGATTGATATATTCAATAGCGACTTAGAAAGTTGAAAAAAGTTACATTGTTTCTATGAAGACAACTTTTGTTTCAATTTGGAATATAACACTACCATGAGTCAAACAGTTTTTCATTGCAACAGAACACATCGATTGACATTTGGTGGGCTCTCTGATTGTCTGAAAATAAGATTATTAGTAAAACCTTGAAAAATATTGAAAGTATCCATTTTTTTTTAGAGAAAAATCTCCCTCTATGAGAAAGCAAATTTATTTAATACCTATGGGGAAGCAAATTGCTCATAAAATGAGCACAAATAAATACACCCATAGTGAATACATCCATAGTACCTACTTCGCAGCGTTGTTGTAGAATGTTTAAATTTAATTTTCATTTTAAGCGAATCTAGTTCGACTTTTACTTCACAAAATGTAAATTTAGCTTATATCCTTTGGAGGAAACTTGAAAAGTTATTATAGCATGTATTAAAGCGCTGTTTTTTCCATAAAATACTTGCCCGGCATTCATTACTCTTCTTTCGCTATTGCAATCGGAACCAAGTTAGCGTGTTCATAAATTATGAATTCTCTTGTATTTCCGGTACGAGTGCCTCTCAGGGTAGTTTTATTAATTCAAGCATGGAAGACAAAGGTACTTAATGCTATCCTTTCAAGCACTTTTTTACAAAAATATGTTTTTTGTAAAATTCTTTTAGTGATTTAATCAAACTTGCTTTCATTTGTTGATGTTTGAATGAAAAATACGTAGAGCTTTTCAGTCATTAATTTATGCAACAAGATTTAATGTTGAATTTGTTTGTTTTTAAAATTATATAAATATAATCTTCCGAGGTTTCTTCAGAAAATTTGGAAAGATTTTTGAAGATTTCAAATATTTCGAAAACGTATCTAGAAAATTTCGAATAAATTTTTATTATTTTACAGAATTTTGCAAAATTTTAGGAAAAAATTTGGTTCAGCTTAGAACTTGAAGTTGTTTAAACTGACTCGGATTATTTCTAAAATTGTCTTAAAATCTTTCCTAATCTTTTTTCACAGTTTTAGCATTCTTTTCAAATTTTTAATAATTTTTTAAATTTTTTTTTAAATCTAAGCATTTTGAAAAGAATTCGAATTCTTCCTAAAATTGTTGAAAAATCTTTCAACCAGAAAAAAATTGCCTCTGATATTTTTTAAAGGATTTGAATAGTGTTTTGTAATGTTTTCAAATATTCTCATAAAATTAATTTGAAACAAAAATCATTTTATATTTTTCTAGGAATCTGAAAAAAATTAAATCCTCTTGAATCCCTTCAAAATACTTAAAAAGCTTCTGCACGTTTTTTTCAAAATCATCAACAATCTATATCTTGTAACAAATATTTTGGAAATCGTTCCAAATTTTAAATTACTTCAGAAATATTTTACAAACTTCTACATGTAAGTTTAAAATGATTAAATTAAAAAAAAAGTTTTTTGAAAATCTTCCACAACTGAAAAATTTACCCTAAAATCTTCCTAATTCCTTTTTAAAAATTCAATAAATCTTTCGAAATTTTTCATAATTCAATAAATGTTTTGAAATATTCATTTCAAATTAATATTTCAAAAAAATAATCATATCAAATTTCCCTATGAATCTTCAAAAAAATTGTGATGCTTTTGAAATCTTTCAAAACGTATAGAAAAATACGAATTTTTAACAAAATAGGTGAATCCTATTTGAAGATATGGATTTTTAACAAAATACTTATGTTTTCAAGTAAAGAGATGAATTTTGAACTGGAATGATGAATCTTCGACCATTAAATTAATTTATAAAGAAGTAGTTCGATTTTTAAACAAATAGTGGAATTTTTAACCAAACATAAATTAATTCGATATCGTTGATAATAAAGTAACCGACGCTTTCCATATTCTACCGATAAATTTCCACAAATTACCACAAACATCCGAAATTTCAATTATTACCAGATGTTTCCAAAAATTTCCAAATTCACCAAAATTTCTAACATTACCAATAACTCCCAAAAAATCTAAAATAATCAGAAATTTCCAAAATTCATGATAATTTCCAAAAATTTATTGAATTAGAGTTCGGCTTTGTTAACAAAAATATCAATATAATATGAAATATAAATATTTCTGGAATTTACTATTGTGGGGAATTTTCAAATTCAGTTATATCATAAACTTTGGGGAATTTTAGTAAATTATTAAATATAAGGGAATTTCAATAATAAATACATAAATAGTAATATTTTTATACGGTAAAATCGCAGATTGGGATATTTGTTTATAGAAATTGTAATTTTAAATCACGAAAATTGTTATTCCAATTCAATTTAACTACTACGTCAAAAGTGTACGTTTTTGATTGAAGATTCATCATTTTAGTAGAGAATCCATTTCTTGGTTTGAATATTTAACTATTCTGTTGAAGAGTCTTTTTTTGTGTGCAAAAATCTTTTTTTTGTTTGTTGAAAAGTCGAATTTTTTGGTAGAAAATTGATTTCCCCCTTTGAAAATTCATTTTCTTGGTTAAAAATTAAACTATTTAGTTGAAAATTAATTTTTTTAAATCGAACATTGAAAATACAGCTACACTGCTAAAAATTTCCTGTTTGGTTAAAGAATCATAATTTTCGTTAAAAATTAATCTATTTTGTCTAAAATTCAACTGTCTGGGAGAAAATTGATGTATTTTGTCGGAAATTACACTTTTTTGTCAAGCATTTATTTTTGTTGAAAATTCGACTTTTTTGTTAGAAAATTAATCATCTTGGTTGAACATTCAGTAACTTGTTTATTAAAAATTCCTTCTTTCTTGGTTCAAAATTCATCTTTCTTGCTAAAAATTCAACTACTATGCTAAAAATGCACCTTTTTGGTTGGAGATTCATCATTCTGGTAGAAAATTCATTTCTTGGGTTGAAAATTTAACTAGTTCGTTAAAAATTTTTTATTTTTTTGTTGAAGAAAATTCATGTTTTTTGATGGAAATTCAACTGCTTTATTATATGATTTTCTAAATTTAAAAAGGAACGGAAGATAGAAAAAAACGTCAAGAGACTTCTTTTTAGCTTTTTGAGAGGAACAACTTTGCTCTTTTGACTTTATTTTCATCTTGACTGGATTTTATAAAAAAATGCAAATTATTATTTTTCATAAAAAGAAATCAAATTCTCTCTACTTCAAGAACCATTTATCTAAGTTGAAAATAATTTAAATAATTTAAATAATTATAATTATCATATTAAAATATGAATAATAGGGGAGAGTGGTCGTAAGTCGGCACAGTAAGCTTTATTGTCTTTGGTCAGGTACCACGATCATTTATCTACAATTCTGTATCGTTCGGAGTAGTGTGGAGTGATTTTTGCGGTCGCAATTCAGCGCAAAGTGAAGAAGTCGACTTTTGCTATTTCCCAAAATGGTGGTCCTAAGCCGGCACCCCCTGGTCCTGAGTCAACATATATTTTTCTCCGCTCGAATGCAAGAAAAAAGGAAGGTTATGTAAGTTTTAGGAGGAAATGGACAAATTTAAAACATTCACAATGAAAAAAACATATAGAATATTGTCAAACTTTATTTAAAAGATGGAGACCTACCAGAGACAAGCAACATGCAGTCAAAACACAACCAAACTAAAAAAAACAACAACAGTTGAGTGACATGGAATTGAAACACAACAAAATAAAATAACACACAAATAACAACAAAAACAACAACAAAAAAGTGCCGACTAAGGACCACCCATTTGGTGCCGACTAAGGACCACCCATTTGGTGCCGACTCAGGACCACTACGAATGCTTACGCATTTCATGCTATTACGCACACGAAACAAATCCGAATAAAAAATCGACTTTATCAGGCGAAAGCACACACAACACAAAAACCTACGCACTTAATCGATTGAACTTTTAAAAATATTTACACACCTGTAGCTGTTTCACAAGAATGGAGGAAAATGGAATTCCGTTCGCACGACAAATGTATACCTCGCTCACACTGTCAAGCTAATACTAAAGTAACAATTGTCAACGTAAATTGCGTCCATATCTACCAACCTATCAAACGACAAAATGGTTAAGCCGACACGCGCGCCATTTCTTAAAAACGCGTGGGTGCCGGCTTAACGCACAGTGCCGACTTAGGTCCACTCTCCCCTATATATTATATATTATTACATTAATTCTCATGATAACAATTATTAAATAAATTGAACTGATTAAAAATAACGAAAAGTTAAAACAAGGCCATGAGAAATAATGTCAACTTCGTTTTCGAAATATATGATGTTGTTTTCTAAAATGTGGCGTTTATTCCCGAAAATTTCTCATCAGAATATCTGAATTACCTTGTATCAAGAGAATACGGAACAAATGATTTCGACATTGAATTTTTTATTGATGGTTAAATAATAAAATGTAAAATAATACATAAAATAAAAAATATGTTTATCATATTAATGTATTAGTTTTTATTTTATTATTGAACTGTTTTTTTATTTTTCAGATTCGGAAATTTGATAATTTACCGTTGGATATTTCATTTCCGTAATTTTCTTTTATCGGAAAAATTCAAATTCGGTAATATTATGAACTTTGAGGTATTTTATTATTCTTCAATTTTAAATGGCCAAATCCGGAAAAATAAAATTCCGGCACTGTAAAATTCCTGAAAAAGATAATATTCGAAATAGAAAATTTTCGAAATTACAAAATATTCCTAAATTCTTCCTAAAAATTTTGAAAAATACAACATGAACAAAAATTGCCTCAAAATCTTCTAGATATTGTTTGAAGAATTGAACTGATGTTTTGAAATCTTTTCAAATATTCTCCTCAAATTAATTTTCAAAAAAAAAACATTTCATATTTTTTTTATGAATCTTGAGCAAATTTTAGTTCTCTTGAATCCCTTTAAAATTCTCAAAAAGCTTCTGCATTTTCTTTATATCTAGAAAAATCTATATATTGTTTTCAATTTTTCGATATATTCTCCAATTTCAAATCATTTTTGGAATGTTCTCAAAATTTCTGTATATTTTTTTTAAAACGATCCTAGGTTTCCCAAAAGTATTTTAAAAATCTTTCAAAACTAAAAAAATTGTCGTCGCTGTTGTCGTTTACATACTAGATAACTTTTGAAAGACAGCTCAGATTGGATTATGCTTTGGCATACTTTTCAAGGGTGTGAGAAAAAAGGTCAAGTTTTTTTGCCAGCTATTTTGGATAAAAATACAAAAAGTTTAAGCATTTTGAAAATTTTTGAGACTATTCTTTCATGATTTATAAACTCTATGTATAGATATCCGTAGTATTCGAAAAGTGCAACTATTTGTCTCCGCGACTTTTTTGATAAAAAAAAAATTATCAGAGTTATAGCATTTTCAAAATTAAAAAAAAACCAAAATGAAAATTTTAGGCCAAAGAACGCACGATACGAAAAAAGTCAGGGAAAGAAAAACGTTGATTTTTCGAAGCCCTACAAGATTATTATAATAAATTTTTGAATTTTCCTGAAAAATCAAAAGTTCAAATTTTGGTCGCACAAAAAACAATAAAAGATGAAAAATTCTGTTTTGCGGTCAAACTGTGCAAGATACCAAAAAGATGAATTCATCAACATTGTGCAGTCAAAGCAGATCTACAAATTTATCATTAATCAAGTTTTGAAGGGGCGCGTGGTTTTTGTTTTATTCGTAAAAAACTATATTAAAAGTAATAAAATTAAATGTTTGGACAAACGACACAAGGTACGAGCAAAGTTAACAAACAAAAGTTATTCACCCAAAAAAAGCTACAAATTTGTTATCGATCATTTTTTGGTAGGATGCGTAGGTTTTGTTTCAATCGTGAAAAATAACATGAAGGATAAACATTTTTTTTTTTTTTTTTGAAAAACGACGCAAGGTACGAAAAAAATTGATAGGAAAAAGTTGTAGACCCGAAAAATATCCATAAATTTGTTATAAATCATTTTTTGGTGGAATACGTAGTTTTTGTTTTATCGTAAAAAATAAAATTTTAATTTTTGGACAAACGCCACAAGCTATGAAAAAATTAATAGACAAAAGTCGCTTATCCAAAAAAAAGCTACAAACTTGTCGATAATTTTTTGATAGGACGTGTAGGTTTTGTTTTAATCGTAGAAAATAACATGAACAATAAAAGAATTAAATTTTTGGAAAAACAACACAAGGTGCGAAAAAAATCAATAAAAAAAAGCTGTTCACTCAAAACATATCTACAAATTTGTCATCAATTATTTGTTGATAGGCTGGGTATTTTTTGCTTAAATCGTAAAAATGACCTTGAAAATAAACTACATTAAGTTTTTGGAAAAAAGACCCAAAGTGCAATAAAATGTTAATTAATATAATTGTTTTTTACAGGATGCGCACTTTTTTTAATTATGAAAACAAGACAATTAAAATACATATGTTTTAATATCGATGGATATTATGAATTGTAATAATATAAATTTATTGAAATGATACATTCTTCAGGGTATACCCTGAAAAAAGTTTGTTTGATTCAACAAAAATTTGGTTGGATCAAACAAATAAATACATTGCTATATGGTCAATCAAATGGTTGGTTGATTCAACCGAATTTATTGGTTAATAAAGTTTGGTTGATTATAATAAATATTTTGGTTGATCCAATCAAATATTTTGGTTGGTCCAACCAAATATGTTGTTTCATCCAACTGAATATTTTGGTTCTGTTTCGGTATGTTTAGTGTAGTTAATGGATGTATTTGGTTGAATCAACCAAATTATTTCATTACTTTAACCAAATCATTTTCGAATAAATAATATATTCCGTTCAACACATTTATTTGGTTGAATCGACTAAACATGCTCAAATAAATAATTACTTTGAAATGACCAAATTAATTCGTTCTGTTTTTCAAAAATAACCAAAGGTTTATTTGCGCTGACCAAATTTTTTAGTTTCAACAAACAAAGTAGGTTGAACAAACTGTTTTGTTGAATCAACTCAATCTTTTCTGCGTGTACAGCTGAGAATAAAAATTGGTGTAAAATAAGGAAAAAATATTTTAAAAATCATGAAAAATAAAATTTGTACATTATTATGCAATGTCTGAATGCGCTGTCCCAGACCGTGGTACAGAACTAAATATAATATACATTTGATATAATAAAGTTGAACTTAATGTAGAAAAGTTCGCACTTTGGAAAAAATCCAGTGCGAAGCATGCGTGATGAGAATGTGTTCGTTAAAGCCGAAGGAGCTTTAACAATAGAGAATTAACAATCACCAAATTACAGTTGTCCATGCTTGACCTTTAATTTTAGAAGGTCTGTGCACAAATGTGGGGGAAGTATAAAGACCGAGCGCAAAGCGCGAGATCCAATAGACGCGCGCCCTATGCGCACTCAAATTTGCGAGCGAAGCGAGCCGCGCGCGATGACATTGTGCCCGGCAGTGGGCAGATTTTTTTATTTTCTTAAGCCGGCGATTAATAAATATTGATCGTGGTCATATATATACTGAATATTAATAGTTGAAATTGAAAATTAAAGTTTCTTTTAAATAATTTAAAAATAGTTGGTTAGAAAACTGGAGATTTTGCTTAAAAAATAAAGTGAATTTTCCACTTAAAACTTTTTCATTTTGGTCTACACACTTTGAATTCGGACTACACAATGTGCGCTCCGGAAAAATTTTAGGCCCTAAAGAAATGAATAAATTTTACGTTTGTAAAATAGAATACTGGAAAGTGGGGTATGATGTCAGTGCGGGGCACAATGACTCTTGCTAATAATGCTCGTGTTTCTTGAGTTTTATATTAGTTTTTCTTACATAAAATAGCATTCTTGAATGCCAAAGAAAGCTATGTTACTTAAAAAAATTAATATGAAAATGAACAAACACGAGCATTTTTTGCAAGAGGCGCCATGCCCCGCACTGACACCATACCCCACTTTCCCCTACTTATTTTTATCAACACAGTTTGTTTTCTAATTCGAATTTCGTAAGGTACCGCGTTTAGATAATTCACAGAATTTATATTTCATATGTATGTTTGTTTCCCACCTTACGTAATTAGTGGATGTCCCTTATTTGTTTATTAATTTATTATGATTTTGTGAATTTATGATCATTACATTTAATATTAATAATAATGTTACGAGGTAATATTACTAATATTATCAGGTAAATCACAAGTGAAACTGTTACAATTATTATTAAAGTAACATAATTGTTTTTTAAATTTAATGTACACGGTACTACAGTAAGCGCTATATTGCGCTGAGAGACATCTATTTATAATAAAATCTGTTTAAGTTTTGTCAAAAGAAGACTTTGCATAATGTATGCAAATGTAAAATAAAAATAGTTGTTTGAAGGGACCAAGGCGTTTGCGTTGACAATCCGAGCAAATTCATCATCGAGGGATAAAGTCAAACTTCATGAAAGTCATAAAGCAGAAAGATAAAGTAAAAAGTATAAAAACTAGTTTCAAATTTTCAATTATCAAGCGACAAGTAAAGGGTACTTGCACGAGTACAAAATCAACAAGGAACCGGTTCTTACTTCTTTACCATAAGTTTCTTCAATAGGTTATTTATCCCGTAACTACCCTCTGGGGCATTTTCTTCCGTCGAAGATTGTTCCTTGGATATTTTAATTTTCATAACTTCAGAAAGTTTCACTTTTTTTGCATAGACACTTTTTTACCTCTTGGTTGAAGTTGCGCTCTTACGTAAAAGTTTCTTGAGGATTTTCTCAGCCAGAGGACTTTTTGTAATAAAAAGTGTAGTCGTTTCAAGAAACACATCTTGCCCAAGCTTAGAAGACAGATCCAGATAAATCTGATTGACCGTATTATACGTAGCATATCCTTACTTCCTGTGAGGATAGAAACATTTTGAATAATATTGATGTGCAAAATGTAATATGAAAAGTTTGTCAGTGCACTTCTCGCGCGAGGAAGTCATTCCGACTTGGGTAAGCACTTACAGGACAATGGTTTTCATTCAACGTCGTCATCCTGGCCCCGTTGTTCTCAAAGAGAATTTCCTAGGACGTAGAGCGGTGATACTGTCATAAGTTGTTAGCGATAGTACAACCACCGTGGAGTGCAATTAAATGAACAGAAATTCAGTTTGCGCTTGTTCGCAGGGGGTAATGTTCCGACCAGATGGCCATGTATCGAATAACATTTCGATGCGACAAAGACAATATCATATTCGACACTATGATAACCGCAGAAAGTATAGAAAAAATCTAGCATCACTTATAGTATCTAATTTCAACTTTTGAATTAAAAATTTTATCCTATGTTTACCTTATCCGTTCTCTCTAAACAGCAGGGAATCAATCGCGGAATCATTTAGTTGGGTGATTCTTCTGAAATGATCATTCTACAGGGAGGAAAGTTAAAAAAATATATATTTATTTGTTTTTACTCGAAAACCTCTGATTCGTATTGAGTTTAAGCTGATGCAACGAAATACTCTTTAGGTCAAACTGATTTTCCATTTTTATATATTTCTCTGGATTTCAGACATCCAGATGACCAAAGAAATCCAGAGGAATGAGTACCAGAGATAAATTTATAAATGACACGTGCCAGAAGAATGAGACGCTTGGTTATGACATCCACTTAATGCATACAACTGTTGAAGAAAGAAACGAAAGTATAAAAAATGATGCACTGACAATGTGTCAGCTCTCTAAAAGAGATCTAACTGTCACTATCTGGAGATGCATGAACAGTAGCGCGTATAGAAAAAAAAGTTTGCGCGAAGTTCTGATAGCAATGAAAAGTTTATTTGGGAGTCAAAAACACTCTCCTAAAGTTTCATAAAAAAATCCTTCTGTCTCCGCATCGTAGATATAGCTAAAAATCACAAAAAACGAAGCACTTCTTCAAATTTGAACAGCAAAAAAATTTTTTTTGAGATTTAAATTATCAATAAAAATAGTTCAAAGCAAGTCGATTTATACCCTCCCTAATTGACTTTGAAGTTTGCAAAAATCGAAAAAAGTAGACTTTTTCGCTTTTTTCTCAAATTCATGGTAAATTTCTCGACTATTTGACCATATAATGTGTGATATACGTTAATGAGAATGTATTTTCAATATGGTGTAACAATAATATATAAGAAATGTTGACATTAAAAAAATTTTTATTGACTTTGAATTACAAAAAAATATTTAAAAGTGATACATTGCTCTTTATTTGACAATAAAATTAATTCTCGGTATATAAATTATCAGAAAAAATAGTTCGAAGCAAGTGCATTTGTACCTACATAGCAAGAAAATGATTCAAATATTTTTTACCCTACCTAAGTGACCTTGCAATTTCAAAATATCGAAAAAAAATCTACCTTTTCGCTATTTTCTTAGAGCTACGGCAATTTTTTCGACTATTTGGCCATGAAATGTCTGATATACGTTGAGAAGAATATATTTCCAATATCTTACACCAATAATATATGCAGAATGTCGATATTAAAATCATTTTTATTGATTTTGTATTACAAGAAAATATCTAAAAGTGATATATTGCTCTTTATTTAACAACGAAATTAATTTTCGGTGTCTAAATAAGGTAAAAATGTTCTTGAGTGTATATATTATTGTTGCAACATATTGCAAATACATTCTGATTAACGTATATCACACATTATATGGTCAAATAGTCGAGAAATTTACCATGAATCTAAGAAAATAGCGAAAAAGTCTACTTTTTTCGATTTTTTGAAACTTCAAAGTCAATTAGGGGGGTAAAAAATATTTTAATGGATTGAAATTTTAATATTATTAAACAAAATTTTTTGCTGTTCAAATTTGAAGAAGTGCTTTGTTTTTTGTGATTTTTAGCTATATCTACGATGGGGAGACAGAAGGAATTTTTTTCTATGAAACTTTAGGGGAGTGTTTTTGACTCCCAAAAGAAAGTTTCCATAGCCATTAGAACTTCGCGCAAACAACTTTTTTTTTCGATACGCCCTAATGAACAGCTAGGACCACCTATTTTGCATTTTATTGCGATGCATCTATGGCATATTATTTTTATTTTAGAAGAGAGTTATAAGAATAACTTTGTTTTGAAAAATATTTATTATTTCCATATTTAAATATTTTTATTACTTTTTCAGCTCGCTTTAATACATATTAGCGTGATTATCACGTACCAGAGGAACAAGATTCGGGGGTCGAATAAAGAAAAAAAATTATTATTACAATAAAAAAGGTATATATAAATCTGAATTTGAGAAAACATTGGAGAAAAAAGTAATCACAGGCAAAATGATCAATCAATCAATGCTTAATAAAAGCATTCATTTTTTATTAATATCAAAAAGTTTAAATTTAAAAGTTTTCTGTTTTGAGAATAGTGTAAATTAGTAATCCTCTCAAATTTATAAGAATATCAATAATTATGAAATTGAAATTAAACGGAATACGAAATTGAAATTGAAATTAAATTAAAATGCTTTCATTGAAGAAGCCAAAAAGATGAATTATATGCAAAAAAGTTTAATTCCCAACCCAAAAATATGGATTTTTTAAGAAAAAAGTTAATTTTCATTAAAATATTTTAATTTTTAACCAAAAAAGAAGAAATTTTCAACAGAATAGTTGAATACTCAACCAAAGCAGATTTGACAAGCAAACAGTTGCATTTTAAACCAAAAGGAATGCATTTTTAACCAAAAAATGTTCAACAAAATTGTTCTACCAAGAAGACGAATTTTCAATGAAATACAGGAATGTTTAACCAGCTAGTTGTTTTTAGAACGTTAAAATTACGTTCTTAAATTTCGTGCCCACTGGAAGGCGATGAATTTTAAAGTACAATGATGAATCTTTAAAAAAAAAAGAATTTTCAACATTGAACCTAAAAGATGATATTTTAACCAAGAAGATTAATTTTCTAAAAATGGAATAGTTAAGTTTCCAACCAAAGAAATGAATCTCCAACCAAAAAATGAATTTTCAACATATTAGTTGAACTTTCGACCAAATAAATCAATTTTCAACCAAATAGTTGAATTTATGATTGATCGAGAAGAATTCCGAACCAAAAATATAATGGTAAACTTTTCAACTAAAAATGGTTGGAGAGGAATGAAGGATAGAATGTAAAGCCTGAAATATGAAAATGATTTTAAAACTGCAAAATGCGCAAACTTGGTTAAAAGATGTTCAGAAGCTACTTGCGTTTTTCTAAGTTGAGGTTAACATTATAACACAGAAAAACGCCAATCCTCAAAAAGTACGCTGATTTAGTGTTTTTTCGAGTTGCAACTAAAATGAGACAGCGGAGAATAAGAATGCAGCTATGTTCATTGTACAGTTTCACACTTAAAGTATTCTCATTTTGAGAGAGAAAAAAATATTATTTCGAGGACATAACAAATGAGCTGCAACAAAAATGATCGCGCTGTTTTTTTGTGAATTTTTGGGTTTAAGTGGGGGATGATACTGGGACCTATAGTGAATCAATTCAAACTATACTCATATCTACATTGTAATCGGAAGTAGGTATATTTCATATTCGAAGAAAAAATATAACATGTGTGCTTATCGCACTCACCAAGTTTAGATACTTTTTCTCGAAAAACGATTTTTCGAAGTTCCAACTTCAAAAATGCCCCAATGACTAATTTTTCAACTTACAGGGTTTATTTTGAGCCTAAAAGGCCGGAAATTTATCCGGCTATATTCCCATGTACGTAACTCTATATACAAGCCATAAGGGCCCTTTTCATGCGGACGCTCACATATATCATCAGGAAACGTACTAAACGTGATCTAAATTCCGTTCTTCATTAACGACTGTTATTATGTTCCTCTCTGGATTGAAAGTGTAGCAATCGATATGGGGATCAAGTAGAAAAGTGATGTATCACAGCTATCAGGAGCGATTTACTCTTCAGTCAGCAGCGTTCAATTCTGTGTGCGTGATGGTGTTTTTTTATCCTCTATTGCATGGTTACCGTTGTTCGAAACATGAACGACAGGTGAGGACAAGTGAATTTAAAGTAGCTCACTAAAACTTTTTGCACGTAGTTCGCGGTGTACGTGCGCAGAAATGTGCCCGTAACAGATGGGCACGCTACAGATGAAACTGCACGATTAATCGGATTGGATGGAACGAAAATTGGCTGGAAACGTAAAGTAATTGCATTTAGTAATAATCGCTTTGGGATTTGAGTGACAAACGGTGGAATGAATCTACCTGACATGCAGGACAGATACGAAATCGATAATCGTTATTATTGTCCTTCCATATATTTCTCGAAACCTCTATACACTGTGGCTGCATCTGCAGTGCAGCGAACCTCATTATGCGTGCGACGTAAAGCTCTTTTTACATTTAATCAATACTGTTGGATTGGATTTCATGCCAAATTTATGCAACGTTTGTTGCGTAAAATGCATTCAGTGTTTAGGATTGTAATTGTTCAATTTCAGTATTTCAATGTTTCATAATAATGTAAAACAATTCTGGATTAATAAATATGAAGTGTTCAATTTACATTTGTTGTGATTCGATTACTATTACATTTATGGAGAAAAATAGTATTTTTAGGTTGAACATTCAACAACTCAGCTCAAAGGTGAACTCCTTCGATAAAAATTCATTTTTTTGGTTAAAGATTCATCATTTTAGTTGAAAATTCATCTCTTCCGTTAAAAACATAACTGTTTTCTCAAGCAAGTCACTATTTTGTTGAAAATTCTTCTTTTTGGTAAAAAATTAATCTTCTTGCTTAAAAATTCATCTTTTGGGTTGAAAATTTAACTATTTAATTAAAAATTCATCGATTTTGTTAATAATATAATATTTTTACTTGAAATGTTAAAAATTTAAGGCGTTTCAAATGTAATACAATATTAGGTAAATGCCCCAGTTAGAGCGAGTGTAAGGATTTGCGCGGCTTGTTTTGTTTGTAAAAGTATTTTAAATCTTATGAATCGACAAAAGTTCCTAACATCGCACAGTTTGAATTTTTTTTCATCCAGATTTTGTCTGCTCATCAATATAAACCAACAATTTTTATTGAATAATGGAGAATATTTCATGCTGTTCCGATGAACCTATTTGGGCGAGCGACCCAACATAATAAATCACATAATTTAAAAAAAAAAAATCTGCCCGCTTCGCGGGCACATTCTTATGGCGCGCTTCGCGCGCGGCTCGCTTCGCTCGCAAGTTTGAGCGCGCCTAGGGCGCGCGACTGTTGGATCTCGCGCTTCGCGCTCGATCATATATTTATCTCGCGCTTCGCGCTCGATTATGTATTCACCTCGCGCTACGCGCTCGGGCGTATTTGCATCCCGCTTTACGCTCAGCTCCTCTAGATTTTTGAACTTCGTGTTCGACTTCGATGAAAAGAAAAAGTTTGTTTGCAAATATTATAAAATTATCAAAACCTCTACATGTTAAGTGATTGTTAATTTTTTTTTTAATTTTAGACTGAAAAGGAACTTTATTTACTCAAGGTTCTATCGACCTTAAGGAACACATTCTCATCCAGACACTCGCGCTTCACGCTCGATATTTGATTTGAAAATCATTTGAACCGTATGATAGAAACAAAAAAGTTTGAGCGCACTTACGGCGTGCGATTTGGTAAATACACTGAGCGCGCACTTTGTGCTTCGTGTTATATGTTCTTCATATACAAATTACTAAATTGGTATTTGATTTCAAATGAAAAGTAATGATATAATTCAGGCAACAAATTTTATTAGTTAACATTTTATTTTAGCTTGTGCTGTTTATCAAAAAAATTAATTTTTTCATTTTGAATATATTCTTACCACAAAAATTGATTACGGGTTTGTAAGTCTTTTTTGAATGCACAATTTTTGTTCATTTATATGTTTTCGTACCTTGCATTGTTTTTTCAAAAATTTGATTTTTTTTACTGTCAATGTTATTTTCACGAATAAAACAAAAACCACGCATCCTATCGAAACATGAGTCACAATAAATTTGTACCTCTTCCTTGGATGAACAAATTTTGTTTCGGTCATTTTTTCGCAGCTGGTAATATTAGTCTGAAAATTTGATTTTTCTATTTTCAATGCTGTTTTTTACGAATAAAACAAAAACTGCGCGTCATATCAAAAAGTGAATCATAAGAAATTTGTAGATCTTTTTTAGGTGCATAATTTTTGTGAGATGATCTTTTCTGGTATCTTGCATAGTTTGACAGCAAAATGGCTTTTTTGATTTTTCATTAATTTTTTGTGCGATCAAAATTTGAATTTTTTATTTTTCAAAAAATTTCAAAAAGTTGTTATGAAAATATTATAGGGTGTTCAAAAAGCAACGTTTTTCTCCTCTTGACTTTTTTTCATATCGTGCGTTTTTCGGCTTAAAATGTTCATTTTCGTTTGTTTTTTGGAATTTTGAAAATGCTATAACTCCAGTAATTTTTTTTTTTTATCACGAAAAGTCATAAGAATATTTTGTTCGTCATTTTGCGTACTACTAATAACCGCACATAGAATTTTCAAATCTTCCAAAAAAGTGGTCCCAAAAATTTTCAAAATGTGCTCACTTTTTGGATTTTCATCCAAAATAGCTGGTTAACGAACTCGTTCTCTATTTTTCGGCCATAAAAAAGTGTGCCAAAGCTCAATCAAATCTGATCATTTTTTCGAAAGTTATCGTGGCTACAGACAGACAGACAGACAGACTACAGACAGACAGACACCTTGGTAAAAATCGTTTTTTCTAGCTCAGGGGGTCTCAAAACGTGGAGATTTGATGAAAACCGACTATGTCAAATTTTACATAAAACCAATACCTTCTCATTAGAATGAGAATGTAAAAAACAATTTTTTATCGTTCACATTTTTAAAATCAAACTTCACTATCACACAAGCAGGTACAAGGAATCACGCTGTCCCGAATAGGGCGGAAAGAATGGCTGTCACATTGTCATTATAATCGTTTCGCGTACATTTGTATCAATTATTCAACACAAATGTATAAAAAAAACGCTCGTCATGGCAGGAGGAAGCTTCAAGAATTAAAATAATGTGATTTTTATCTTTAAAAAACGCATCATTTTTATGTAACCTTGTTGTTTGTACGCATGCGCCCAAACTCCTGCAACTGTTTTTTCCGTACGTATTAAGGAGGCCGGAAATATACGAATTGTGCATTAGTTTGAGTTATATTGACGAGCCTATTCGAAAAACTCATAATTATTACTTAATTTTCAATGAAACACTCGAACCATAAAATATTTCAAGCACAGTTGTGACGAAGAACAACGCATCGTGTCAACTCCCGAACTAACAAGCTGGTCACAGATGACGACACGCGTGACTATATAACGTTTAAACAATACGAATAAATAATAAAATGACTATAAAACCTATATCAAAAATATATTTAATCCATTATAGAATGTGATTAAACTATTGCTAGTGTCATTAACTTTAAGATGACGAAGGATTTACCTACAGTATCTGAGCATTCGCCCAAACTGGGTCACTCGCCCGAACTGGGTCACTCGACCAAACTGGGTCGCTCGCCCAAACTGGTACATTTACCTTACTGTGAAACTTTCGAACGTTTCATTGATGCACATCCGTATCAGGCTTCATTTCTGCGTAATATATAGTTCAAATGAGGCAAAATAATAAATTTCTTTGTATAACAAAGTGGAAAATTCAAAAAGAAGATTCTAATTAGAAGCTTTCAAAAAGAAATCTAACGCAAGCAGTGTAAGAATAATATAAAATTATGAGTCATTATGAGAGTTTATTGTTGTATTTCTGCGGACGTATCGCAATCAATTTGCACTTCAGAGAGGCGGATCTTACGCCTCCTCCTGCTGCCTCAATCAACTGGCGATTGTTTATCGACAATCAGTCACCGGTCTACGATTGGCAATTATCTTGCAATTTACCAATTATGAAATGAGCCTGACTCAAGGAAGACCATTCTCATTGAAACGTCTGTTAGCCATAATTTCTGTAGATAATGCAATCGTCGAGAAGTATTATAGACTCGGTGAAAGACCACCGACAGCGTGACAATTTTCATCATTGAAATTCAATTACAGCCTTTAATCACCATTTTAATCAGATATCGGTTAAGTGAATTGACTTCGCTTGTACTTAGGAATAGACAGTAAGCGGATTCCTTATTTTCAAATATTCATGGGACATAAAAATCAATGATTCCTATTTTCCATCTTTCATGCATTTGTCATATTTTCTATTTCTCCTTGCCAGAGAAAATACCTACATTCTTTTTTGAAACTTTATCAGCAATTTCTTTTTTGAACACTGCCCCCGTCACTCCCCGTCATGCCCTTCAGCTCGTCAAAATCGATTTTTGTCAGAGCTTGATGTTACACGTTTAGAGGAACCAGTACGAGGTGGATAGAGAAATTTTTGAAGTCATAACATTCATTAAATAATGAACAAGTGGGCAATGCACTACATTATAAATTAAAGCTAGAATATGCGTTTTCAGGATAGCAATTCTATCACATGAATTAGATTAGTCATTTAACGTATAGCTTATAATTTATACTTTCTCAACACGTTCCAATTTTATTCAAATGTTACCAAATATCACAGACCAAAAAGTCTGCGAATAATTTTATGTTGTTATATCTTGAACGGCATGAACTTGCTTATTTAAAAGCAGAAAAAATACTTTTCTACCCAAGTCTAACATATCAACAATTTATTCACCAGTACCGAATGACCCTTCTCATAAAAATACTTAAAATATATTTCCGATGAAAATTAAAGCCAAGAGTTTGAAGAATCGGAAAAGTTAACCAGCCTAAGAATAATGGAAGCAATCAAATTCCTTAAAAAATGATAATTTGTCAGCGAAAAATATTTTCGTCGCCATGATGAAAACACAGCTTTTAATTTTTCATTAAAAAATCGAGTGAGTGGTAGAAAGTCTAGTTATAAAATTCGTTTTTAAAACTGCTACTCATAAAAAAATACTACCGAAATTTTGCTTTCAAACCGAGAGACTTTTCCCCATTATTCAGGTCATACTAGTATCTATCTAGTACTGGTTTCCCTATCTTCATTTTTGTTTTTCAATTCTCAATTGTTCAATTTCTGTATTTCAATATTTCATAAACGTTTTTAATAATTTCTTCAAATTACAGACATATTTAATAGATACTCTGCAGGAGAATAGTTTCATTTGATCGGGAAATCAATGGGAGTTTTGTTCACCGAGAGTTGTATTGAGTGAAATGAATTTTCCTCGCGAATTTACTAATATGCAAATGAAAAGTGTTTTCATCGATTATGTGCTATAATTCTGAGTTGGAACAGCGAGTTTTCTAAAAGAATTGTAATTGTAATGTTAATTTAGTAAAGCATTATATTTTTTTAGTACAGGGAACTGGGGTAAATAATTATAATTTTGACTTTGGAACAGGGAATTTCGTGAATAATTACAATTTTGAATCAAGGGCTGGGAATTTCCGTGAAGAATTATAATTTTCACTTTGAGACAGGGAATTTCCTAAACAAATTATAATTCTGAGACAGAACAGAGAATTTCTGTTAAAAATTTAAAATTCGCTTCAAACAGGGAATTTGTTTAGATGGAACCAGAATTTTGGAAAAGAATTTTAATTTTGATTTACAAAAAGAAAATTGAAGAAATCCTTGTTTCATATCCGAATTCGACACAATTTGAAACTTCTTTTTCCCAAATTTTTGGACAGGGAATTTTGGAGATGAATTGAATTGTGACTTTGTATAGGAAATTTTCGAACAGAACTAAAATTCTGAGTATGGACGAGGAATAAATAAATAAAATATATAAAAAATTTCCGTAAATAATTATAATTGTGACTCGGAACAAGGAATTTCGTAAAGAATTATAATTTTGACAGGAAATTTTCTAAAAGAATTATTATTTTGAGACAGAACTGAGAATTTTCGATAAGAATTTAAAGACAGGGAATCTTGGGAATGAATTAAATTGTGACTTGGTATAGGGCATTTTCGAAAAGAATTATAATTCTGAGATAGAATTGGAAATTCCCATAAAGAATAAAAATTTTACTTGGATCAGGGAATTTTCGACGTAGAACGGGAATTTTTGAAAACAATTATAATTTTGATTTAGAAGAAAGGAATATAAAAAAAAACACTACCTATTCCAAGCCAGAATTTGTCAAATCTTGAAAATTCGTTTTTTAAAATCAAAATTTGTTTGAATTTAAAAATTCCTTTTTTTGCGAATCAAAATTTGCTAGAATTTGAAACTTCTTTCTTCCAAAATTTAGTAAAAGAGAGTTACTATATTTCTGAATTATAATTGAAAATTCCGTAAATAAATTTAATTCAGACTTGAAACAGGGTATTTTTGGAAATAAAAGTAATTGTAATTTGGAACAGGGAATTTTCTTAAAGAACTATAATTTAGACTTTGGAAATGGGAATTTCCGTAAAGAAGTATAATTTTCACTTTGGAAGAGATAATTTCCGTAAAAAAAAGTTTGTAATTTAGACTTTAGAACAGGGAATTTCCGTAAAGAATTATAATTTTCCATTCGGAACAGGTTTTCCGTAAGGAATTAAAATTTTTAGTTTGGAAAAGGGAATTTCCGTAAAAAATTATAATTATCAATTGGGAACAGGGAATTTCCATATGGAATTATAATTTAAACTTTGGAATAGGGAATTTCCGTAAACAATTATAATTTTTACTTTGAAACAGTTAATTTACAATAATCAATGAAAGTTTCTCTTTGAAACAGGATTATAATTCTTTTCCAAAATTCCCTGTTACAAAATAATTATCTTTGAAATCTTTTTAGATGCTTAGAAATTTATGGAAACCTCTAAAACTCGTTTGAAATCATGCATATCAAATCTTTTGAACTCTTTCAAATTGACGGATAAAAATTAACAGCTGACCGGATGAAAACCGGGAAATGACCGGTAATTTAAAATCATCCGTTGGGTAGACAACCTGGTTACGATTTTTCTCCAGTCTAATTTGTCGCTCAACATTCCTAGTTTTTCGAAATGTACAAAGCTTTCAGAACAGTAGAACAGGGAATTTCCATAAAGAATCAAAATTTAAACTTTGGAAAAGGGAATTTTCCTAAACAATTATAATATTAACTTTGGAACAGAAAATTTCCGTAAGAAATTATAATCTTGACTTTGGAACAGGGAATTTTGTTAATAATAATATTAATTCTAATTAATAATAATTTTTGGAAAAAAAGTAATTGTGACGTGGAACAGGGAATTGAAGAAAAGAATTATAATTCAGACATAGGAACAGGGAATTTCCGTAAAGAATTATAATTTTCATTTTGGAAGAGGTAATTTCCATGAAAAATTAAAATTTTCATTTTGAATAGGAAATTTCAGCAAGGAGTTGTAATTTAAACTTTGGGACAAGAAATTTCCATGAAGGAATATAATTTTCACTTTGGAACAGGTAATTTCCATGAAGAATTAAAATTTCACTTTAAAACAAGGAATTTCCGTAAGGAATTATAATTTTTACTTTGGAACAGGGAATTTTGTAAATGATATATAATCCTGACTTAAATCAGGGAATTTTCATAAATAAAAGTAATTGTGACTTGGAACAGGAAATTCCAGAAAAGAATTATAATTTAGACTTTGGAAGAGGGAATTTCCGTGAAGAATGATATTTTTCACTTTGAATAAAGAATAAAAATTCTGTATTTGAAATAAGAAATTTCCGTAAGAAATTATAATATAAACTTTGGAACAGGGAATTTCCGTGAAGAACGATATTTTTCACTTTGGAAGAGGTACTTTCCATAAGGAATAATTTTGAGTTTGAAATAGGAAATTTCCATAAGGAATTATAATATAAACTTTGGAACAGGGAATTTCCGTACAGAATTACAATTTATCTGCTCTTCTAACTCAGAATTATAATTCTTTTCCGGAATTTCCTGTTCCAACACTAAAAGCTTTAAAATCTTTTAAAATGTTGGGAATGTCTTGAAATTTTCAAAACTCGTTTGAAGTCATTCAAATATTTTGAACTCTTTTAAACTGACGGAGAAAAATTAACAGTGGACCGAATGAAAACCGGGAAATGACCGGTAACTTAAAATCATCCGCCGGGTAGAAAACCTAATTATGATTATCTGCAGTCTAATTTTTGCTAAAAATTCTTAGTTTTTCGAAATGTACAAAGTTTTCAGAATATTTGAGGGAAACAGGTGCTATGCATATTCGCCCTAAATACGGGCGACTTCTCGAGGTACTGAGTAGATTGGAATTCAAATCAGAGCAGAAGCTTTCAGTTGCCGCTTTCCTGAAAGCTTTGAATTGAATCAATCTCCTCGTAAACGAAGCTTTGAAGCGCAAGTGGTTCCCTCGACGAGTTTGATCTGCTTTCGATTCAAATCACTCCTACGAGTATCTTGTCTTCCATTTCCAGAACTGCTGAGAATATAAAGTTTCTCAGCATCGAAAGAAAACCTAATCAAAAATTAGACTTTATAAAAGCAAAAAATTTATATTTTAAAAGTATGTAATTTTAAGAATTTTTTTGGAATACACTGAAAATCCCATTTAAGTGCGGTTTCGAGCATGGTTCTCAATGGCCTTCACTTAAAGCGAGCACAATATTCGCTCGCTTCGAACGTAAATAGACAGGGCTGCATGAATCCTCACTTTTGGATTTGAAGGCATGACGCAACCTGATGCAACATACGCGGTGAGAGTGCGGCCCTCCCTACTGTTTGTCACTCTTTACTGTACACATCCTCCCCTTCCCCTCCCGTCGCTCTCTCATCCCGAAACCGCCGCTGCATCAATTCTCGGAACTACTTAAATCGGAGATACTTAAATGGGATTCCCAGTGTAGTTCAATTTTGAAGATCTACAATTGAAAATTCTTCAACTTTAGTTGACTTTCTTCAACTTGAGCAATTTTTAATTTAAAATGTTTAAAATAAAAAACTGTCTAATTTTTAAGATGTATAAATAAAAATCTGCCCGCTGCGCGGGCACATTCTCATCACGCGCTTCGCGCGCGGCTCGCAAGTTTGAGCGCGCCTAGGGCGCGCGACTGTTGGATCTCGCGCTTCGCGCTGGATTATGTATTCACCTCGCGCTACGCGCTCGGGCGTATAAAAAATTTACATCGCGCTTTACGCTCGGTTCCTCTAGATTTTTGAACTTCGTGTTCGACTTCGATGGAAAGAAAAAGTTTGTTTGCAAATCTTATAAAATTATCAAAACCTCTACATATTAAGTGATTGTTAAATTTGTTTTTATTTTAGACTGAAAAGGAACTTTATTTACTCAAGGTTCTATCGACCTTAACGAACGCATTCTCATCCAGACACTTGCGCTTCGCGCTCGATATTTGATTTGAAAATCATTTGAACCTTGCGTTCTACGCTCGGTTCTGTGCACCGTATGATATAAACAAAAAAGTTTGAGTGGACTTACGACATATACAAATTACTAAATTTGTATTTAATTTCAAATGAAAAGTAATGATATAATTTAGGCGACAAATTTTATTAGTTAAAATTTTATTTTAGCTTGTGCCGTTTTTCAAAAAAGTTAATTTTTTTCATTTTTAATATATTCTTACAACAAAAATTGATTACAAGTTTGTGAATCTTTTTTAAATACACAATTGTTGTTCATTTATCTGTTTTCGTACCTTGCATTGTTTTTTCAAAAATTTGATTTTTTTTACTGTCAATGTTATTTTCACAAATAAAACAAAAACTACGCATTCTATCAAAACATGATTCACAACAAATTTGTACCTCTTCCTTGGATGAACAAATTTTTTTTTTGTCATTTTTTTCGTAGCTCATGTTATTCGTCTGAAAATTTGATTTTTATATCTTCAATCCTGTTTTTTACGAATAAAACAAAAACTACGCGTCATATCAAAAAGTGAATAATAACAAATTTCTAGATCTTTTTCAGTTGCACAATTTTTTTTGAATCATCTTTTCTCGTATCTTGCATAGTTTGACAGCAAAATGGAATTTTTCATAATTTTTTTGTGCGATCAAAATTTGAATTTTTGATTTTTCAAAAAGTTCAAAAAGTTGTTATGGAAATATTATAGGGTGTTCAAGAAGCAACGTTTTTCTTCTCCTGACTTTTTTTCATATCGTGCGTTTTTCGGCTTAAAATTTTCATTTTCGTTTGTTTTTTGGAATTTTAAAAATCCTATAACTCTGATAATTCGGTTTTTATCGAAAAATGTCATGAGGATAAATAGTTCAGAATTTTTAGTACTACAAATTTCCTTGCATAAACATTTTTAATTTAAAAAAAAAATGGTTTCAAACATTTTGAAAATGCTCTAACTTTTTGAATTTTTATCAAAAATAGCTGGCTAATGAACTTATTCTTTTCTTATAGGGCTTAAAAAAGTGTGCCAAAGCTCAATCAAATCTGATCATTTTTTCGAAAGTTATCAGACAGACAGACAGACAGACTACAGACTACAGACAGACACCTTGGTAAAAATCGTTTTTTCTAGCTCAGGGGGCCTCAAAACGTGGAGATTTCATGAAACCCGACTAAGTCAAATTTTACATAAAACCAATACCTTCTCATTAGAATGCGAATGTAAAAATTTTTCAATTTTGATGATTTTGAAGATCAAAAGACAAGGATTCAATCTTAATCCTCCTAATTGATAACGTTTTCAATATAAAGCATTATGATCTTAATATCAATTAAAAATAAATTGTATAAAATTATAATTTTATTATTATATTAATTATATTAATTTCAACTTAAATTTTCGCAATTAGGATCATTTCAATTGTATAGATTTACCATTCAAAGTTCTACAATTTTAAAAATGTACAGTTGAAAAGTCTAGAATTTTACAGATGTTCATATGAACTCCTGTCTAATACAACGCTGCTGAAGGCTGGTGACCTTCTCAGCATAAAACATCAACCAATTGCGACTCTCTCGGTTTCCATTCCTTGTCCTCGCCCCCCCCCCCCCCCTGCCTCCGTGACAGAAGTTTTGGTGGGACTGACGTTACAACTGCACTCTCCACTATACGACGAATCACTACTTAACTTGGACATGATTTCGACTCGCAAAACAGATTTCGCGCATAAAGGTGGTAGTTGGGTGTACAATCTAAACATGAATAATACAAACAATAAAGTAGCCTCGGAATGGACTGAAACTTTGATTGACGAAATGCATACACAGGGTAAACGTAAAGTTCGAGTTTCAGGCGATGAATGGAGACTGGGTGTTTGGAATGCTAGAGGAGTGAATGATCTTAAAGTAGGAGAACTACGAGAAACTATGCATGCTAGGAAACTAGATATTTTATGTTTACCTGAGACAAAGAAAAAGGGATGCGAAAGTAGAAACATAGAAAATGGAGTGTTGGAAGGCGGTTTTGAAATATGGTCAGGAGTAGATAGGGAATCACATGGTAGTCAAAGGGGTCGGTTTGATTATGAATGAAAAAGCAAGATATATGTTCCAAAACGACTTAGATACTTTTTTTCTCCCCTTTTCAGATAGTTGGAAAAAAATCTTTCTGATTGTAGGATTTATTATAAAGATACGGAAATATACGCTGAAGTGAAGGAATTGCCTTCTTCATTTTAAATCAAATACAACTTTAGTCATTTTTATCTGAAGAACATTGAACATAACATATGGTCGTTGAGAAGCGCGACGACCAAATTGCGCGCAGTAAGCGCGCTCAAACTTTTGGGTTTCTATTATACGATGAACAGAAACGAGCATGAAGCGCGAGTTTCACATGATGATCAAACCAAATATCGAGCGCGAAGCGCGAGTGTCGTAATGAGAATGTGTTCCTTAAGATCGATAGAACCATAAGTAAATTAGTTCTTCTGTTTATGTAAAACTGACATAATTAAACCAAAAGCAGGTCATAACGATGAAGCTTACTAAGAGAGTATTAGCCCGCGAAGCGCGCAATAGCGAGCACACGAAGTGTGAAAACCTAGACGACAAATGTTTCCGAGCGCGCAGCGCGAGGTGAATACATTATCGAGCGCGAGATAAACATATAATCGAGCGCGGAGCGCGAGATGAATAACCAATCGAGCGCGAAGCGCGAGATTCAACAGGTGCGCGCCCTAGGCGCACTGAAACTTTCGAGCGAAGCGAGCCGCGCGCGAAGCGCGCGATGAAAATGTGCCCGCGAGGCGGGCAGATTTTTTAATCGCGAATTGTCAAAATTAAAATCTCTTCAATTGTAAAGATGTAGAATTTAACGTTCTGTAATTTTGAAGAGTTCCAATTGAAAATTCTTAAATGCTTGAAATACAGAATAAAAATAATTCCGTTTTCAAGATTTATAACATAAATGTATGTTATTTCAAACATTTTTTTGGATAAGTTTAATTTTGAGGATTTACAATTAAACTTATTCGATTCTCGCGATTTTCAATTTAAAATACTACAATTTTTAAGAATTACAAATGAAAAATCTTCAGCTTCAAAGATATACGGATCTAAATTCTTAAATTTTCATGACTTTGGAATTCAAAAGTTAAGTTTTCAATTTTAAATCCTCCAAATTGAAGTAATTTCGAATGTAAAGCACCAAAATTACAGAATTTTTAACTTTAAAACTGGAAACTCGCCATATTTTAAATTGTAAATTGTCAGAATTAAGATTTCTTGAATTTTAAAGATTTGAAATTCAAAGTTTTACAATTTGGAAGAGTTATAATGGAAAACTGATTCATTTTTAAGATCTATAAATAAAAATTCTTAAATTTTTGTGATGTTAAAGATGAAAAGTCAAGTTTTCAATTCTATATCTACCAAGTTGAAGAAACTCGGAATGTGAGTCATTAAACTTATAAAATTTTCAATTGTAAAACTTAAAAGTTGCGTAATTTTCAATTATTAATTTCTAATAATACAAACTCTTTAATTTTAAAGATTTACCATTTCATTCAGAGATATGTCCTCTTCTGCTAAAAGGATGTTTCTTGCCACAAATGAAAAATGAGATTTCACCATAAATTTAAGGTTAAGAGGATTTTTATTTGTCTTGAAAGGAATCCTTTTGAAAAAAAATCTGTATGCGACTAGCTTCACCGAATCTTGCAGCCCAATAATTATGTTTGTATAAAAAAGATATTCACATGGTTCAAAACAAAACAAGCAAGAGAACGATGCTTTTGTTTCATGGCAGCTTTTTCTCTGAGTGTAAAGTTCTACAATTTTCAAGATTTACAATTAAAATTCTTCAATTTTAACGATTCGTTGCTTAAAATTCTTCAATTTGAAATATGTATGAATAAAAATTCTTAACACTCAGAGAAATGTCTTATTGTGTCAAAAAGGATGTTTCTTGACTCAAATGGAATTTCCTTTTCAATTGAAGGTTAAGAAGATTTTATTTTTTTCTTAAATAATATTTTTGCAGTAAACATTATCCTTTTGCGATAAACTTTATTTAGTTTTGCAGCCAAATAATTCTGTTCGTGTAAAAAAGATATTCACATGGTCCAAAATAAAACAGGCAAGAGGAAGATATTTTTGTTTCAAGACAACTATTTCGGTGAGTGAAATTGTGATGATTTTGAAGATTTCAAATATCAAAAGTCAAGAGTTTTTGATTTTTAACCTTTCAAATTGATAAAACCTAAAATTCAAATTACAAAAATTACAGAATTTTCAATTGTAAAACTTGAAACCTGCATAATTATTCAGTGTAAATTTCCGAAATTAAAAAGTCTTTAATTTTAAAGATTTACAATTCGAAAATCTGCAGTTTCGAAGATTGACAGTGGAAAAGTCTTGATTTTTGAAAATATAGAATTGCAAATTACTCAATTTTCAAGATTTATATTTTAAAGGTATGTCATATTGAACGTTTTTTTTTAATAATCTAATTTTGAAGGTTTACAATTGAAATGTCTTGAACTTTAACGATCTGCAATTTCACATTCTTCCAATTTGAATATTTTCAATTGAAGACTCTTTGATATTTAATTTATATCCCAGAAAATTACGCAATTTCGAATGCTTGTTTTTGAAAAGTTCAATTTTGAAGATTTGAAATTTATTCAATTTTATAGATTAGCAGTAGCAAATTCTTCTATTGTAATTGTGATTGTAATTTATTGAAAAAGTTCCTAGGGCTAAGTAGTCCTCTAAGGAACAAAAATAATTAGGAACAGTAAAAATGACTGAAAATCTACCAAGTTAATATTTTCATGAAGTAACTGTAGCTGTAGTTCATTTTTTTAAGGAATTTCCTTATCACTGCATCTAATGTTCAATGATCCTAAGATCAGATAAAAATTATTTTTATGTCGATCTAACATGATGAGAAGTTGATATTTCAATTGAAACTGAAGAATTTTCATTCAATCGCAAGAACTTCAAATGGAAACAGAACTTTATAAGACGTCAAACTAACTTATACTAATAAACTGTCAAAGTGGATGGTAGAAAAAATAAATCATGAGACAAAATCCCTGAATCAATTTGAAGATTTTTACGTATATTTTTTAGCAGTAATTGGATTGCACGCAAAGTTCATTGACATTGCTTTGTAAATTTCAGTTATCATAATCTCAAGTTGAAATATATCATATTCTGTACCCAAGAATCTAGACTGTGATAAGAGTTTTTGTATGCAACTCACAGCGAAATCAGAATAGTATCATGAAGTATTTTAAAATTCCACCCATTGCAATCATTCGCCAGGTTTGACCCAAATCGTTAAATTTTTAACGATACAACCACTGAGCTTTTAATTTAGCACTTAAGCGTAATCGATGCAGTGGAAATGACGCAACTAATAAACGAGCATTTGTGACCAAAACCTGCCTGTAAAATGTCATGAAATATTGCAGTAGTTCCTACGCAGTGACCCGAAACCACGATGAGTGCGAGGTTTGACTTTTATTTCTGCACTGACTCGAAATCGACAAAATATTCCTGAACAGTCGCAAATCGCATATTAAAAAGCTAATAAATTCCGCTTTTAATACGTTAAACAGAATACATTGGCGCGGGATAAAAGCTGCCATTATATTGTCTATTTCGATACCTGAAAAACAAGTACAACTCTTTATTAATTATTAAATACCTTTTGTAATGTTCTTGTCAACAAGATATTAACAATTCTATGTTTTGTTCAATGCCTCCTTTATTTAATTCTCTGTCGTACAAATTTTTATTCTGTTTCAATTTACGCGGAGAAAGTGGGTAGTCAAATTCGTTATTTCGCATTGTTAATCTAATGTTTAGTTTTTTGCATTGTACACGAAGATATTTGAATAGTTTTTCATACTGTATAAAATATACTGATTTAAAAATATACAATACCTAAAGTCAGAATTACTTCCTCAAATTCTGAAAAGACAAATGATTATTATAAATAAACAAAGCAAATAGCGAATAAATTCTACTTTAAACTTCAATACTGTTTTTTTTGTGCATGATTTTCAGATCAAGAAAATATTCTGACGAATTATAAAAAAAATAATTGATTTGAATTTATTTTTTTTTAACTTTCCTGTAGTTGCGCTAAATTCTCTTTAAGGATATTTGCACAATTTTTCTCCGATAAGTTCAACTGAAAGGCTAAACAAAGTTTCGTAAAAATTCAAATGAATCATGCACTCCGCACAAAAATATTGTACAAAAATGAATAGAGTGATAGTTTTGAAATCAGTTATTTTTTACATTGTTTCTAGTAAGGAATTTTCTGCTTCCAATATTTAAAAATTTTTATAACATTGGACATTTTTTAAATGCGTATTTGATTAAGCTATCGATCCAGCTTTTTTTTCAAAAATTTGTTAAAGGATTTCAGGGCTTTCATTTTTAGAGCTTGAACATTTGAAAAATAATTACAAATTATTATCAAATATTGCCAGGAAATGACGTTCTGTATTAGTGATGTTGTTTTATTTAAATTTAAAACTTGCAAGAATAGTGTTTTAATACACGACATTCCAAAGAGAAAAACATTTTTTAGCTTGTACTTTTTGAAAATTGAAATAATTTTATGATATAAATTACTAGGTACAGTGCGAGTTGAAACTTCTAATCTCGATATTTTATCGAAGCTCATTATGAAATGTGATCTTTTTTGAGAGACCAATTTAAATATTTTTAAACCAACCTATGTCTGCAAGAAATTACCGATCAAGAGGAGTATGAGAGTGCAGTAATTATGTATAAAATAATTTTGTATCTTCAGATCCATCGATATTTTACACTAGTCTTGTTATATTAAGTTTCAAGCTAATAATTTATTCATAAATCGTGTACAGCGTGCATATACAATGCGAAATCGGCAAACTTACTCTTCACAGTAGTTAGGCTTACCGCGCTAAATAGTTACTTCCTTTCGTGTAATTTAGTCGTAAAACAGTGGGAGGAAAAAAAACGTGCAATTTTTATCCTACTCTGTCGACACTGTAAAAACTATGATTCGATTTAGAACTTAATTCGATATTAAAACAGTTCACGCAACAAAACAATTGCACTTCAGTTTGATCCGCCAATCTAATAAAATAAGGTCGATTTGTGGATTGAAAGAGGCTCTAAATGAGAATCATCTGTCAATTACTAAATCTGATAAAACAAATTCTAATCTGTCAAGTTTAGAAACCAAGGTGACCAATAGGGTTGAAGTTCGAGACGTCTGAGTGTGCCGGTTCAACACTAATTTTTACGAATTTTTAATTTTCAATTTTTCATATTTTGTTTGCATAACAATGTAGGATAATGTTCATAAAAAACATTAGCACTTTCGGTTTTCCGAATTTCGCGTTAAAAAAAAATGGGAACAAACAGACAATTTTTTACAAAAACCTCAATTTTCTCCCAAACAGAAATAATTTTTGTGTTTTTTCAATTTTAGTTTCTACACCCATTATTCACGAGGTGTGAAAAAGTTAAAATTATTGTAGCATCATAAAAAAAGTGTCAAATCCGATTAAACTTGCCCCGGAAATGGTATAAATCCACTTATGCGATCAATTTGAAGCTTGAATTTAAAATTTGTGCCAATTTGAAACTCAATATTATTAAAGGTATCACCTTCAATAAATAAACTCAAAAAAATTCAAAATCCATGGAGCGGACAGGGGTCAAATCGGACCAAAGGTGCCCCGGAAATGGTATCAATTCACTTATACGGTGATTTTGAAGCTGGAATTTAAAATTTGTGCCAATTTTAAACTCGATATTATTAAAGGTATGACCTTCAGTAAATAAAATTAAAAAAAAAAATTTAATTCATGGATCGGACGGGGGTCAAATTGGACCAAAAGTGTCCCGGAAATGGTATCAGCCTGAGTGTGATGGTTCCACTCTACTTTTTACGAATTTTTAATTTTCGATTTTTCATATTTTTTTGCATAACAATTAGGATAAAGTTTATAAAAAACATTGGCACTTTCGGTTTTTCGAATTTCGCCTAATAAAAATGGGAGCAAAAAAAAACACATTTTTACGAAAATATAGTTAAATTGTTAGGTTTCCATTGAAGTTAGTTCAAGTGGGGTTTTCATGTCACAGAAAATAAATTTGGGGTCAAAATTGAAAAATTCAAGAAATTAACTTACAATTTTTTTAATTTCATTACATTATCTGATTTCTATGATAGACAGTACGAGGGGTTTCGGGGCACAGAAAAGGAATTTGAAGTCAAAATTCAAAAGTTACAAAATTTGACTTAAAACTGCTAAAATGTTATTGAATTAATAGATTTTCATGAAAATAGAAAAGGAGGGGATTTTCAAGTCTCATAATACGAATTTTGGTTCAAAATTCAAGAATTTAAAATAGCAATCTAAGTTTTGGAAATTCTATTTCATTGGTAAATTTCCATGAAAGTGAGTAAGAGGTGGGGTTTTAAGTAACAGAATACGAATTTGAGGTTAGAATTGAAATAGTTGAAACAAATTTTTTATATTTTATTTCATTGGTAAATTTTCATCAAAGTCTGTAAGAGAACGATTTTTGAGTCACAAAAAAGGAATTCGCGGCCCAAAATTCAAAAAGGCTGACATCAATTTTCAAAATGTTAATAATCTGGTATATTTCTGTGAAAGTCAATACGAGGGCTTTTTTCGGGGTATGCATTCGTATTTTGAGACTCGAAAAACTCCTTTGTTTTAGAATTCATGAAAATCTGCCCAATTAATATCATTTTCAAAATTTTAGGTTAAGGCCATGTTACAAGTGGGTCACGTGACCGGATTCCTACCTTACCGCCACTTTTTTTCAAAATCAACTTACGTTCACACGAAACGCGATATCGAGTTGAAAATTTGGGATATTAAATAAGAAGCGCTAAGAAAGGCGGCTCTGGTTCTAAATTTTAATAATCACGAAAAAAGCAAAAAAAAATTATTTACAAAAAAAACTTTTTTCATAATTATAAAAATTTAGGACCAGAGCCGCCTTTCTTAGCGCTTCTTATTTATTATCCCAAATTTTCAACTCGATATCGCGTTTCGTGTGAACGTAAGTTGATTTTGAAAAAAAGTGTCGGTAAGGTAGGAATCCGGTCACGTGACCCACTCGTAACATGGCCTTGTGTTCTATGACTTGATAAACCCCCTCGTAATCGACTTTCATGGAAATCTACCAGTTTAATCATATTTCCTAGATTCAAGTCCACTTTTGGAATTTTTGAATTTCTGCCCCAAATTTGTATGCTGTGACTCAGAAAACCTTCTCTTACTCACTTTCATAGAAACTCACTAATTTAATAAATATTTGAAAATTTAGGTTTGCTTTTAAAATTTTTAGATGTTTACCTCAAGTTTGTATTGGGTGACTTGAAAATCCCCCTTGTATTGACTTTCATAAAAATCCACTAATTTTTAAAATTTAATTCGCTTCTGTAATTTTGAACCCAAATTCGTATTATGAGATTCGAAAGCCCCCTTCTTTTTACTTTAATGGAAATCTACAGATTTAGTCCAATTGTCCAAATTTTAGCTCAAATTTTCGAATTTCTTAGTTTTGACTCCTAATTTGTATTCCAAGTCTGGAAAACCCCCCTTATTATGACTGCGCAGGTGTAACTGTTATTTAATTCTACTGTGCATCTATAAGTACCCCCTAACTTTACTGCGCAGCAATAGGTACCGTGTAACTATACTGCGCATCCGTATGTCTCAAGAATCCGGGTCCGGACTATTAAGAACATAAAGGGTTCGGGTCTGGACTCGTATCCCTAAGAATTTAAAAGGTATGGTTGTGGACTCTAACCCTTAAGAACTAAAAGGGGCAGGGTACGGATCAGGACCCTACAGAAATTAAAGGGTCCAGGTTTGGAACCGCACCCTTAAGAATTATAAGTGTCCAGTCCTCACCCAGACTGGTCTAACCTAAAACGTTCCGATCCCTGGTCTTTCCATCTATTTTTTGTTTTTTGTAAGATCGAAGTTTGGAACAATTGAAACAATGCACCCTCTGAACCAATTTATTTCGCTATCTCGGATCATTTATCAATCTGAAGTTAGCAAACTAAACAAGACAGAAACTGATACTAAAATAGACTATTTGTGAGATCATATTAGAACACCCAAAAAAGGATCCCAGATAAAACTGAATGCCTAGTTTTTACTGTGAATCAAAGAAAAAGTGTACTGAAAAAATTGGATCGTTAAAATAATTCTTTAAACCAGTACCTCAAATGATTGCATAAAACTCTGAACGATGACAAAAATTGTGTATATAGTAAATTTTTCGCTGTAAATGTTTGCGGCAACCTAAAAGTGCATTTCATGCAAAAATATCGCTAATTTTTTAATTTGGGAGTTATAGAGGACCCCTAAGAAGGTTTCCGTGTATGTTACAAAGTTATTATAATAATACATATTCAACAAAGTAATAACTCTAATCATTCGGAGTCATCACCTGGCAACATTTTTTGGCGGTGAGAAACTCCTCTCAAGCCCCTTAAAATCAATTTAAATTCAATAATTTGTACCCAAAATAGTGATTTTTAACCAAATTTTCCACCGAAAAGCTGCGCTTTAATTTTATATAACGATATAGACCATAAGGTTCTGAATGTTAAAATAAATGATAAAAATTGTTTATAAAAACGAATTTTTTGCTGTAATTGTTCGCAGCAAAAAAAAAAATATATTCAATGCAAAACATCAACAACTTTCTCATGCAGAGAGTAAGAAACCACCCCTATCGTGATTTCCGTACATGCAGCAGCAAATAAGTTAACTACAAAGTTGGCAAATTTAATAAATATTCAACAAAATAATAACTTCAGCCGTTATGAATCATAACTTGACAAAATGTGTTAATTGTGAGAAATCCCGATTAAACCCTTAAAACCCACCCCTAATAATAAACGATTTTTAAAATTCGAAAAATCGATAAAAACACTTAAAAGTTAATACTTTCTTAGAGATTCCACATCTTGGAGAATTCTCCTTATTACTTCTCTGAAGAATGGTGGTGGTAAGTAACCCCACTCTGATCCCCAAAATTCACCCC
Source organism: Andricus curvator (assembly GCA_932195095.1). Taxonomy (NCBI): domain Eukaryota; kingdom Metazoa; phylum Arthropoda; class Insecta; order Hymenoptera; family Cynipidae; genus Andricus; species Andricus curvator. The sequence goes on from CAKNYM010045271.1 coordinate 145,849, forward strand.
TGATTAATAAATTATAGAGAATAAAAAAACTACCAAATAAATAGGAAGTTAATAATTTTATTCGAAACGAACATATTATGAGCCTATTACGCCCCCAGAAAAGTTGAAGTTCAGATAGCCCTTTACCATACCGTTCAGGTAGCGGCAGTTAATTAGTTCCAAACGCCACCGCTCAGTCAGTTAATTAGTTCCACAAATGGCAACTGAATAACGCACAATGTATTTCATTAATTTACTGTATACACATATGTAACAACCTTTACCTCGCAACAAACCACTTTGAAAATTTCGCGCTACACGAAATTACCAATCGCAACCCAAACAGCTGACTCCCATATCAATCGTATGTTTTCATCTAACACAATAGAATCCGTGAAAACTTACCTGCAATTACGTCGCAGTTGTAATTGTGAATCTTCATACACTCAAAATCATGGAAAGGATAAATATGAGCTGGCCTTTGAGACATTTGACAAATGGAGAAAACAAACCAAAAGAATGTTCGGACAGTAATCATCACCACTATCAAAAAACATTCACTTCATAGGACGTTATCGCACCATTTCGGTAAACGTCTAACCAACGCTCACTTTTCTGGGGGCGCTACAGGCTCATAACATGGTAGTTTCGAATAAAATATCTTACATCACTCGTAGGGTTATACACTTTTTCACGCGGGGAATTTAATGTTCACAGGACGACTGGAAAAGCCATGGCTTTACTCAACTTCGGCCATGGTTTTACTACTCGCCCTGCGAACATTGACCTCCCAGCGGTAAAGACGTGCCTGACCGTACTTGTGATGTAAGATACTATTATGGTTATTTTTCAGGCTAGAAAATTCATAAAAATAACCCCCGAAGAATGATAGGAGTAAGAAATTGCGCAGTAACCCCTAAAACCCACTGCTGATCATAAATGATTTTTGATTAATTCGGAAAATCTATTACTATTAACTTGCAAATTATTTGGTCGTTTTTTTGTATTTTTTGAAACTGATTAATTAGTTATGGGCTCTGGCGTTGACAGCGGGGTTTCTTACCACCAGCATTCTTCGGTGGATCAATAAGGAGAATTTTGAACTAATTTATAAGTTTGAGAAAATAAAAAAATAGACAGCCAAGTAATTTGAAAGTTAATAGTAATCGATTTTTCGAATTTTTCAAAAATCGTGTTTGTTCGGGAGTGGGTTTTAAGGGTTACTGCAGGGTTTCTCACCACCATAATTCTCCGCAAACAATTACAGCAAACAATTTTCTTCAAACAAAATTGTTGACGTGGTTTAAAGCTTTATGCAGGCATATTTGAGGTACTGGTTTGAAAAATTATTCTAATGATCCACTTTTTTCAGAATACTCTTTCTTTTATCAAACTCAAAATATGATAGTTAATTTAAATAAATGAGAAAGCAAAATTGCACCATAATTCTTTGGTAATATATAATGAATATTAAAATGAAAAATCTGACTAGATTAAGAGCGTCGTGAAATGTTGGGAAAAGTCGTTTCACAATGCCATATATACTAGGAACATACGATGATATTGCGAGAAGTGATTTATGCGCGAGGCGCGAGACCGCATATTGCGGTAAGAGACAGAACATGCCACACCGATACTAATGCTTATGCCAATATTCTAAAGGAATCTACCTCAAACCCTCTTGGCCTGCGCAATGAGCCACTGTCCAAATCACCATCACCTCCTTTACATTTCAGTGATCAGAGCCACGTTTCCCTTCCCAAGTGGGAATTATTGTTCTTGTTCTCTCGCCGTGGATGGAAATGCAAGAATTCCATTTACCACTTGACCATTCCGATAAATTTTATTTTATTCCGTATTCTTCTCGCAGTAATTAATAAGAAATAAAATGTATTACGTCTCAGGTGAAGTATTTATTTATGCTACTAAAACAGGGTGGCCGTAGGTCAGGGAAAACCTGATAATCAGGGAAAAGTGAGGGAATTTTGTTGGTAAGAGAAAATCGGAGAAAATTCAGGGATTTTGAGAAAAAAAAATTACAAAAGACGGGCAATTTCTATAAGAAGCAATTTTAGTCACTTTTTCAAATCACTCCATAGGTCTATTACCTATTTCTGAATTTTGTTGAATTCTTATGAGTTATTTCAGGGTAATTTTAAAAATTTCAAGAAATTTTTTAGATTTCAATTATGGATAAGATTGCAAAGGATTTTAAAGATTATAGGGTATCTCAAAGATTTTAGGGTCTTTTCAAAATTCCAAGGAATTTTCAAGTGCTTGTAAAAGTTTCAAGAGCTTCTAAAAATTTCAAGAGCTTCTAAAAGTTTTAAGGGATTTCAGAAGATTTCAAAGCATTTGAAATATTTTAGGGTATTTTAAAAGATACCAAGGAATTTTGAATAGATTTCAATAATTTAAAGGTATTCCAAAGGATTTTAAATATTTAAGGGTATTTTTAAAACGTGCAAGGAATTTTTCAAGAACTTTAAAAAGTTTCAAAGGTTTTCAAGCAATTTCAAAGGATTAGAAATATTTCAGGGTATTTTAAAATATTCCAAGGAATTTTGAATAGATTTCAATCATTTAAATGTATTTTAAAGGACTTTAGGGATTTTAGAGCATTTTAAACGAACTGCCTACCCTTACGGAATTTTCCGTAGAACTAACCGCTTTTCCAGCTCGTTCAGGGCTAATGTTACGGAAAATTCCGTAACATTAGCCCTAGCTTTATAATTGACCGGTAAGTTTTACGGAAAATTCCGTAATACTAGTCAGTGCCTATTTTAGAACATACTAGGAATTTTCAATAACTTAAAAAAGTTTCAAGGAATTTCAAAAGATTTCAAAGGATTTCAGAAGATTTCAAAGGATTTGAAATACTAGAGGGTATTTAAAAATATTTCCAAGTATTATGAAGATTTTAGTGTGTTTTTAAAAATTTGAAGGAATTTTCAAGAGCTTTAAAAAGTTTCAAGGGATTTCAAAGGGTTGGAAATATTTTAGGGTATTTTAAAAGATTTCAAGAACTTTTGAATAGATATTAATAATTTGAAGGTATTCCAAAGAATTTGAAAGATTTTAGAGTATTTTTAAAACATACAAAGAATTTTCAAGAACCTCAAAAAGTTTCAAGGCGTTTCAAAGGATACAAAAATTACGTACACGGAATTTTCAAGAACTTTAGAAACTTTTATGGGATTTCAAGGGATTTCAGAATATTTTAAAGGATTAGAATTATTATACGGTATTTGGAAATTTTCCAAAGGATTTGCAAGATTTTAGACTATTTTTGAAAAGTACAAGGAATTTTAAATAGATTTTAACAACTCAAGATATTCCAAAGTATTTTAAATATTTTTGGGTGTTTTTAAAACATACAAGGAATTTTCAAGAACTTTAAAAAGTTTGGAAGGATTTCAAGGAATTTCAAAGAATTATAAATATTTTAGGGTATTTAAAAATATTCCAAGACATTTTCAATAGATTTTAATAATTTGAGTGTATTTTGAAGGACTTCAAGGATTTTACAGTATTTTTGAAAAATACAAGGAATTTCCAATAACTTTAAAAAATTTCAAGAGATTTCAAAAGATTTAAAAGGATTTTAAATAGTATAGGGTATTTAAAAAGATTCCCAAGTATTATAAAGATTTTAGTGTATTTTTTAAAATTCCAAGGAATTTTCAAAAGCTTTAAAAATTTTCAAGGGATTTCATAGGGTTGGAAAATATTAGGGTATTTTTAAAGATTTCAAGGACTTTTAAATAGATTTCAATAATTTAAAAGTATTCAAAAGAATTTGAAAGAATTTGAAAGATTTTAGGGTATTTTTGAAATGTGCAAGGAATTTTCAAAAACATTGAGAAGGTTCAAGGGATTTCCAAGAATTTTAATGATTTGAGGGAATTTAAAAAAATTTCCATTCGGTTTTGAATATTTTTTCTCCGAATTTAGAAAGATATGGAACAATTTCATCAAACCGATAAGGTTTTAAAATATTGTAGAATATTCCAAAGGATTTCATATTTCTAAGGATTCCAATAATTCTAAGGTATTCAAAAGCTCTCAACATATTTCAATAAATTTTCAAATTCCTATCAACAAAAATTAAAGAATTTCTTAAGTTTCCAACGATTTTCAAATATTTGAAGGTATTACCAAAGGTAATGGGTGTGGTGGGCCCACATTGGTAGTAAATATCCACCTAGAAACACTACCCGAATCGGGTAGTGAGGCAATGACCTTTCAAGTTCGAACTGCTAATCAATGTATGTATGTATTACCAAAGGTTTTCAAGAGTTTTTCGAGGGTTTAGGACATTTAAAGGCTGATGATATTCGTACGGCCAATCATACGCAATCTTGAAAAATGTCAACATTTACACCAATCATGATTTTAGGGTAATTTTGAAAATTCCAATGAATTGTCTAAAAGCCTAAAAAAATTCAAGGGATTTCAGAAGATTTTGAAGTATATAAAATATCTGAGGGTATTCTTAATATATTTAAATAATTTGAAGTGGTTTAAACCATTTTAAAGATTTTAGGTTATATTTAAAAATTCCAAGGAATTTTTAGGAGCTTCAAAAAGTTTCGAGGAATCTCAGAAGACTTTAGAGGACTTGGAATATTAAAGAGTATTCTTGATAACTCCAAGGAATTCTCAAGAACATTCAAAAATTTCAAGGGACTTTGAAAGATTTTAAAGGATTTGTAATATTTTCGGGTATTTTAGAAGATTCCAAGACGTTTTCAAGGATTTGAATGATTTTAAGAAATTTGAACAAATTTCATGCGTTTGTGAAGAATTTCTTAAAATATCGGAAGATATGTAACGATTTTACAAGACCTGTAAGATTTTAAGATATTTCGAGTATTTCAATGATTTTAAGGGTTTATAAGCTCTCAAGGTATTCAATTACTTCTTCCAGGATTCCAAGAAATATCATCGGATTTCATCAATTTTCACGGGATTTCGTAATATTTTAATGGATTTCAAAGATTTGACTAACAAGAAGTGAGGGACTATGTAGGGTTTCGAATATTTGATGAGATTTTTAATTATTTTTTGCAATTTATTTGAAATTTATCCTGAATTCTTTTCAATTCTTTGATATTCTCTTGAATTCACTTCATATTCACTGAAATCAATGAAACTTTTTAAATTTTTTCCAATACATTTGAATTCTTTAGAATTTAATTTGAATTGTTTTGGAGTCTTTAAAAGTCTTTATTCTGAATATGTTAACATTCTCGTGGAATTCTTATAAATTGAATAGAATTTTCTTAAATTTTTTTAAATTCTAAAGAACATTAGTCACATTACTAATGCACATTAGTCACTTTTTGGGATAGAAATTAGTCACTGTTGGCTACTTTTGCGATTTAAATTGCTCACGTTTTATTTTTTTTTTTAAACACTGAAAAAAAGGATTACTTGTACCAAGTGAAATATACTTGGCTGAAGTAAAAGTCCTGATTATTTTCAAAGAAATATTTGTTGAGTGAAATAAATATATGCATTATATGCAACATTGTTTGATTAAAAAATACGACCTATTGGTCCAAAGTAAATATTTCTTTGAATCAAAGAAATATTAATTGAAGACAAAAATATATATTTTGAACCAAATAAATGACTCATTATTCGAAATGAATGTGCCATGAATGGGAATGAATATTTCTTTGAAATGAGAATATGTGAATTGATGGAAAGAAATATATTTTAAAGTCAAGCAAATATTTTATACGTTAAAGAAGCTATTTCTTCACATTAAATTGTTGAGTATTTGAAGCAAAAAAATATCCCACTGATTCAACAAAATATCTCTTGCCCTAAACCATGCGCGAGTGGAATAAAGTAGTTCCTACTTCAACTGTAGTGCATATTTTCCTAAATGAACAAGTGGATTCTTTCAGCTTAAATTATAATCAAAATTTTTGTTATTATACATATTTAATTTAAACAGTTCACATAATTTAAAATCTTCATGAACCTGAAACAGAAAAATTCTATGAAAAATCCACCTTCACAGCGATGACCACGACGCTGTCGCAACATGGAAATTCTAAAGCGGAAAGCCGTATTTAACCCTTACCATAAATGCCAAAGAAATATTTCTTCGAATCAAAAACACGGATATTGAATTCAACAACATATTTCTTTAATCTGAAAAAGTATTCAATTGAAACAAATTATGCCAAATTATTAAATGTTTAATTTAAAAAAAAAATTACTGCGTTGGAATGAATGTTTATTTGTTACGAATAATTTGATTCTAGTAAGCAAATGAAATATTTCCTTCAACTGCAGAAATAAATATTCATGTAAAGACAATATCTTGTTCATCTAAATAAATGCTTCATTGGTATAAATGCATTAATTCTTTGTAAAAAATAAATATATTTTTGATTTAATTAATATTATTTTCAATTAAACCATTATTTCTTTGATTTGAATAAACTTGAAGACTTGATTCAAGTATGCACAATTAATTGATTCAAATGTGTCCGAATCGATTCAAATAATCGAACTGATTGAATCAAATAAATATTTCTTTAAACGATTAATCAGATTTCAAAGAATCTAGACCTTTTGAATCAAGGAAATGGTTTTCTTGAATGTAAGAAATATTTGTTTGAATCAAGAAAATATAGCCAACGAATTTATTTCTTTACATCAAAGAAAGATATGTGTCTGGTTTAAATAAAAATTACTACTGTTAAAGAATATTTTCTTGATGCTAGGAAATAGGATTCAAGTAAATGCATTTTCTTGGTTCCAAAAATTCTTTTTTTCAGTGAATAAATTAGGCTACGGCAGTCCTCAGAATAATAAATAAAAAAGGTATAAATATAAATAAAAATTTTTTTTATTCAATTTTTGAAATAGTCTATATTAAAAATGTTACAAGATTAGAATTTTAGTCTTTGAATATTAATGGTCATGGAAAACCAAAAACTAGTCAGGGAAAAATCAGGGAAAAGTCAGGTAATTTTAAAAATAAAGTTTTGCGGCCAGCCTGTACTAAAACAAAACTGTATATACACCATAATAATTATCTTTTAGTACTCATTTTGAGCTACTTTTACAAGAGGCGTTTATGAACCATTTTTGCTAGATGGCTTATGAGTCGGTTTTACAAGATACGTTAAGAGCCATTTTTATGTGAAGCATTATGAGCCGTTTTTACAAGACTGATTCCGGACCAAGATAAAATGAATCTAATAGTTGAATAGTGACATTCCAAAAGGACATATCCAACATTTTGACAATTTTTCAGGCGATACGAAAAGTGTTCCCAAAAAGCAGATTTTGAGTTTAGGAAAAAAGGAAAAACATTCTTTCGAGATACATCAGTGCTGAATTGAAGCGTGAAGTTTTGAATTGCAAAATTTCATTAGGTTTAGAAAAAATTGAGGAAGAAGCTTTCTTTAGCTTGAAACGCAAGTTTTATCCAATTTGGACGGCGATTAAAATTCCAATTTTCCATTTCAGGTAAAAGAAAAAATTTGATTTGTAGCTATTGAGTTGCTGAATTGATACAATATATACGTTTTATTGGAAAATGACATTAAGTTCCGAAAAAATGGAGGGGATTATACTTTTTGTTTGAAAAGCACGTTTTTTCCACTTTGGACGGTGATTCAAGATCCAAGTTTTAGTTTAGAAAAAAAAACTTCCTCCCGAGTCACTGCAGTGCTGTATAGTGAAATTTTTTATTGAAAGAATTCATCCCGTTCAGATTAAATATAGGGAAAATTTTTGTTTTGGATCGAGACGCATGTTTCTTCTATATAGTGATTTAATTTTTTTTAATTGCTAAAAAGAAAGGATAAAAAATCGTTTGTGCAAAAAAATGTCGAAAGTCTTACAAAAATTCAAAAATGGCATTATATTGGAATTGTTGGATATATGCTACATTTGGAAACCCACCATTCAGTTCAAACTCAGCCTGCTTACTAGATTAATACTTTTTCATAAAATTACTAAAGTGATTGAAAAATCTTTTTTATATGATTTTTTTACTGAAAACACTCGAACGAATTATAATTATAATTATACGAAAAAAAAATTGTTAAAGTTAAAGGAGTTTTTCGCCTCAAGCGCTAATATCAAAGCACCAACTTGAACCCCCATTTCGTAAGCAGGAGATTCTCTCTCTCTCTCTCTATCTAAAAAGTTTTATTGTAATTAATTTACCAACTTGTTAAACATGCAAATTTTGAATTGTTGAGATATTTAATTTAAAGAAGGTCAATGTTAATAATGTGGTGCTTTGAAACTTTTGAATGAATGGTTTCTCCATTTTTAAACCGTTATAATTGAAAACTCTATAATTTCGAAAACTATTAATTAAAATTCTTAAATTCTGAGGATTTTTTGAAATTAGAAGTCAACTTTTTAGTTCTAAATATGCTGAACTGAAGAAATTTTGAATGTTAAGCATCACAATTACAGAATGTTTAATTTTAAAACTTACAACTTGCATAATTTTTACATTCTCATCTAGAGAAGGTATTAGATTTGTGTAAAATTT
>CAKNYM010045274.1:0-38522 GCA_932195095.1 Andricus curvator
TTGGGTGATTATTTATAGTTTTAAAATTGCGACAGATTCGGTGTTAAAAATCCTATGGAGCACCAAATCGGATTCCTGGGAAACGAAAGAAACTCTATTTCGTATATTAGTTACAAGTATCCTGTTCTACGGTATAAGAATCTGGGGAATGAGGCATTTAGATCAGATAGATACTGTCCAGACCATGTTCTACAAAAGAGTTCTAGGCCTGCCAAGGTTCTGTCCAAGCTACGAAATAAGAACGGAGATAGGAGATCCTCCCTTATCTAGTAAGGCTTGAAGGAGATCCTTAAACTGGCTGGAAAAATTATATAGGATGGATCATTGTAGGTTGCCTAAAATTTGTTAGAATATGCTAATTATGTTAGCGTAACAAAAATCGATAAAGATTAAATATAACTGGTTCATGTAAATTCAGCAATTTGTGAATGAAATTCATGAAGGGTGGGGCGATGCGTTGAACTCTCAGGACTCCTTGAATGTCGCTAAAAAAAAAATTATTGAAGGGTATATTGATAAGTTTAGGGACGAAGATAGACAGAGGGTCGAGCAGTCGAGTAGTCTTGAGGTGTATCCGCATTTGAAACTAGTTAAAGGGCAACAACCGTACTTGAGTTTCGAACTACCCATGAATAAATTAAAAATAATGGCACAATGTCGTCTCATGACTACTAGGTTTGCGAGACAAATTTTGAAAAATTGTGAAAAAATATGAAATACCATTAGAAAAAAAACTTGTTTTAGAACGTATTTCAGAGGGCTATCTGTTCTTGATAATTATTTGTTATTTCTATGTAACTGAAAAATAACTTGTAATGAATTCTTGTACAAATGTTTGCACAATAATTCATTACAAGTTATTTTTCAGTTAGATCAAACTCGAACTTTAACGAATTGAGTGATTACGGTCACTACCTCAAGCGCTTTGGTGGGGGACTTCCTGTTCACCGTGATGCGCCACAGTGGGGCGAAATGAAAAAACGATGTTCAAAATAACCTGTAGGTCACAATTCTTCATCGAATTTCAATTTTTTTTCAAAAAATTCAGCATTAAATTCTCAAGAAATCTGTCGAGGCCGATTTTTGAATTTTTGTTTGTTTAAATTTTTATAGAGCTGCAAATAGCGAAAAAATGTTGATTTTTTAAATTATTCTTTTTAATTCTCTGTGAAAATTGTTGTCAATGGCATCAGGCCTCAGGTTTCATCCACAATGGTCGGTGGAAGAAAAAAATTTGTTGACATGTCAAGTTATTTGTTATAAACAAATCTTTGCAACAAATAGCCATTATGATGGATTATGTTTTTGTGAAGTATATTTATGCATTGAAATCGCTCGTTCAGAGCAACGAGGTGTGATTTGATCCTGAAAATGTGGTATCCGATATCATTTGTTAATAATCATTTGTTTTAGGCAGAAAAAAACCGAATTTTCTTCCAATTGTCTCTGAATCTCATTGCCTGTGATGCACATTGGTGCATATTTGTCTTAGATATTTTTGTCTTGATACAATTTGTCAAATTTATCAACAATTATTATAAACAAATGCATGATTTGAACAGTTTTAGACAGAAACGAACCGAATTTTCTTGCGATTGTCTTCGAATCTCATTGCCTGTGAAGCACATTGATGTATTTTTATCATCGGATATCATTTCTTAAATTTATCAACAATTATTATAAACAAATGCATGATTTGAACAGTTTTAGGCAGAAAAAAACGATTTTTCTACTGATTATCTTCGAATCTCATTGCCTGTGATGCACATTGATGTATTTTTGTCTTTTAGTATAATTTGTTAAATTTATCAACGATTAATATAAACAAATGCATGATATGAACTGGTTTAGGCCGAAACGAACCGAATTTTCTTCTGATTGTCTTTGAATCTCATTGCCCGTGATGCACATTGATGTATTTTTGTCATCTCATATAATTTGTTAAATTTATTAACAATTATTATAAACAAATGCATGATTTGAACAGTTTTAGGCAGAAACGAACCGAATTTTCTTCCGATTATCTTCAAGTCTCATTACCTGGGAGCTCATTGATCTATTTTCGTTACCTGATATAATTCGTTAAATGATATTATAAATCGAATACCACATTTCCATGATTACATTTGACCTTGTTGCTCTGAAAGAGCGATTTCGATGCATAAATATACTTCACAAAAACATAATCCATCATACTGGCTATTTGTTGCAAATATTTGTTTAGAATAAATAACTTGACAAGCCAACAAATTTTTTTTCTCCCACCGACCCTTGTGCATCAAACCTGAGGCCTGATGCCAATGACAAAAATTTGCACAGAGAATTAAAAAGAATATTTAAAAAAATCAACATTTTTTTCGCTATTTGCAGCGCTATAAAAATTTAAACAAACAAAAATTAAAAAATGAGCCTCGAAAGATTTCTTGAGAATCTATTGCTGAATTTTTTGAAAAAAAAATTGAAATTCGATGAAGAGTTGTGACCTACAGGTTATTTTGAACATCCTTTTTTCATTTCGCCCCACTGCGGCGCGCGCATACCACACATGCTCACACGTACATACAATTTGCACTCTCTGTTGTTCCCAAAATATGCCCCAGATCCAAAAATGTTAGGGGACTTTTTTGCTTACTTTCACTTCCCCCACTCCCCCCTGAAAGGAACCAGAGTTCTCGCGGGACACCCTGTATAGTCTGGTTTTCATATTCTTCGGCCCGCTGCGGGCAGAACGTATACGATCTCTGGGACCGCTCCGGATTGATTCTTTCTTGGCCGTTAAGCCGAATAGTAATCGTGGCCGCCTTCCAATTTATTAACGCACGGTGATACGAAAACAGAGTCGTCCTATGCACAGCATATAACTCATAATTTTCTGTTTGGCGATGTGACTATAGTCTGTTCTTTCATCTGGCTGTCAATTCAATTGATTTGAAATGTACATCGACTAATTTATCGCGACAAATGTAAACGGTTGCAATAACATTATGCGCGGGTATAATTTTATGCAGACACAATCAAACTCGTGTCTATCGTGACTCTGGTAGCAACAAGTATTAGTCATGAGAATTAGTGTAATGTGTAATAGCGCAAAGGCGTAGAGTCGTTTGAAAATTGAAGAAAGTTTGAATCAACAATATTTTGTAGCGAGATGTTTGAGTTGGAGCATTCAAATTTAGAAATATGTCCAATGTGAAAGCTTTCAAACTTGGATCTTTAAAATTAGGAACTTATGTATGTAGATATAGATATATAACTCGAGATGTCGATAAATGTTGATGACAGGAATCTAGATTAGAAACAGCCTTTATGAAGTGGTTGCAGGGTGAATAGAAAGTGATTGAAATAATCTATGTATACCGATTGCAAATGTTGTAAACCGCATAAAATTAGACCAATAATACTATTGAGCATGTCTTTCCAATATCATCAGTTCTCTTCTAAATGTCAGTAAAAAAACCATGAAAGCCTCCTCTCATTGTTAAGCTATAGTTTTTCCGAATCTGACATACCTTGTGCAGAATTCATTGATCATCGATGAGGTCGAAAGATCTTTGTGGGCAGTACACGACCCCCACGGCTCTCTGAAATATTGCAGGCGTTCCACTTTGATATTTTTGACCCGGAGGCCTGAGGAGGTGGATGTGGAAGACTTGGCGAGGAGTACTACCCTCATCTATAGTTTTATTACACTCGCATCAAAAGGGGCGAGGCCTATGCACAATTGTTTATGCTCGTGTCCCGCCCTATCAGACGCATCGGACATACTCAAATATACCTACCACGGATCGCGATCCATATGGTATAGAGACTGCATACGTCGTACGCATATTGCGATTTCACTTCTTCTTCTTCTTCTTCTTCTTCCTCTTTTCCCTTCTCGCCCCATCCTCTTATTCATTGTGTTTTCTTTGTTTCATCTTCCGAGGCTAAGATTATTAATGATCCCGTCGGAGCCAGGTACCCCGATGTGTCAGGGGCGAGACAAGACGAAGGTGGCACCACTCGCTCGTTCATCGATGCTTCCCTTTGCCTGTGCTCCAAAAAATGATCAGTTGAGTCAACTGATCAACGGACGTAAAATACCCTCTGCATTGTTGTCTTAGGCAGACCTTCTGGATTACGAATATCATCTCTTGATCCATTGCTCCCTAGAGCTCATTCTTTTCGACCTTGTTAAGATTCCTTCTCGCGTCTCTGCTGGGTTCCACTATACACTATAATACGTGCAACTTGTGTTATTTTTTTTTTTTAATGTAAAATAACTTCTGTGCACTCTTAGATGCAATATTATCGAATCAATATTTTTGTATAATGGTAAGTGTGAGATTTCAATTTTAAACACAGAAAAAACGATATGTAATCTTTACATGTGAAATGATTACCGTGTCAATCATTGAGTCATCTGGTCAATAATAAAGAAGACCACACATGATGTTAGTAAATAAAAGTAGTAAAAAATAAACTAAAAGTAGCAACTCAATCGAATTCGTTTGAAAATTTGTTTAGCAATATCCAGAGCAGGATCTGATTTCATAAATTTTTTATTTTTTATTACCATTTCTTCTAAGACTTTCAAATTAATTAAAAAGGTCATAAATCAATGTAATAACTACCTAAAAATAATTTTTAGTGGGTTAGAGTACCAACAAAAATGGTGATGATTATTTGACAAGACCACTTCATCCTTATGTATTTTGACGCGCTGAATATGAATCCGAGGTCTATTTACCTCCATCACGTCAGGTTCAAGGTAATTTCAAGGTCAAATACAGGAAAAGCCGTGCAATAAACTTCAAAAACCTTTTACATATGTTTTTGGGGTCGCTGAATTGAAATCCGAGGTCCATTTACCGCCACCGCGTCAGGTTCGAAGGGCATTTCAAGGTCAAATACAGGAAAAGCCGTGCAGTAAACTTCAAGAACCTTTTTGGGGTTGCTGAATCCGAATCCGTTGTTCGTTTGATCCCTGAAGGTCAGTTTAAGGTCATTTCAAAATCTGATGAACCAGATCCTCGCTCGTTCCACTTCTAAGTTGCGTCTTCAACGGTTTCAAGTCGGTATTCTCACTCGCTTGCTGGAGTTCACCAGCGCCACATGATACGCAAAGTCCGGCTGAGCAACCACCCCGTGGTGCATATCAGGTCACTATAAAAAATGACAACGAGGATTCTTTTGCAAGACATTTCGAATTGACTTTGCAAAAAAATCAAGCCTATTCATAAAAAATGATAAAAATGTGCATTTGTTCATAAAAATTGTTTGAGTAATTACCAGTATCTGTCACTATTGAAAATATGACAGCAAAGAGTCTTTTGCATGACATTTCGCATTGATTCCGAAAAAGAAATCAAACCTATTTATAAAAAATGGTAAAAATGTGCATTCTTTCATGAAAATTGTTTGAACAATTAACGTTTTTTGGTCACTATGAAAAATATGATAGCAAGTAATCTTTGGCAAAATATTTTAAGTTGATTCCGCAAAAAAATCAAGCCTTTTCATCAAAAAATGGTCAAAATTAGCATTTGTTTACAAAAAATTGTTTAAATAATTGGCAATCATTAGCTATTCTTAACTTATTGTAAGCGCACTTCATTATCGGTGATACTTTATACAAAACCTATGGGTTGAAATTAGCTAATCATTGCGAATCACGAAAAAATTACTTTTGTTAATTAATTCGTTTATAACATTATTAACAATTTTTTTTGTTACTCTAACCCACTGAAAATTATTTTGAGTTAGTTATTACGCCTACTTTAATTATTATTTTTTTAATTTTACGTTTCTTGTGCAGTTTATGTAAAAGTTTTAAAAAGCAATAAAAAGTTCCCAAATTTCCAAATACTTAAAAAAAAAGAACGTTCTAGCATGAATAGTTCAGAAGTTATAGTTTCTTATAGCAGGCTGCATTGTTTATTGAAAACTTATTAACTAACCTATTTCGCAGCCAGATGCTCGAAGCTTTTAATTCTTTGGGAAAGCCTTGGGACGTGCACTTTTCCCGCAACACTTTTTTTAGTTCAAAATGCAGCAATTCACCATGTTTAATCTTTTTTATCAATTTTTCTATTAATAAATTGCAAACATTGCGAAAGTGCAAACAGGGCCAACACGAGGGATAACAAACCCTCAATCACTCAATGGGATAAACGTCATATTCGATTCATATCCCGATTAAAAACGATTAACACTTTTAATATAATGTGTCATATGTATCAGAAATCAATAAAGTCAAGAAGTTTTACGTGAATTCAATGATTTTTCTAAAATTCAAACACATTTGCCAAAATAACTATAATTTGAATTTTAGCGCCCCAGCGACAACTTCCGATTCCGGTTCGTCTAGGAGACAAAATATTAAACGAAAAGAGAAAGATTTGACATTTTTTAACTGAAGAATCACTTTACGACATCATAACTTCTGGAATATTTACGCCAGAACATTTTTTTTAATTGTTCGGAAACTTGTAAACTTTTTTTTACCTTTTCGAGTTTGTACGTGAAATGCACCGAAACCTTGGAATTTTAAAAAACTTATGTCTTTCGAAATTTTTCCAAATTTAAAAGGAAGCGGTTAGTCAAACAATATTAATCACATAGGAACCTTTTTTAGATGCAAAATTAAAAGTTTTTAGCAGAGAAAACTTTACATATTATTTGTTTCTTTCGAAAAAAATCACATAAATTGATCAAAAAATAACAAATATCGAGTTGTTTTAAAAAGGTGCCTAATGTTTTTTCATATTCGGTAAAAATATTCAGGAGGCATACTTAAAACATAATTTCTAGGGTACAAACTTGAGTCTGCTCTTTTAAGTGAAACTTTATTCTGTGGAGACATGAGCGGTAACTACATTAGGGATTTGGCCCCCTGAATCTCATTTGTATCCCATGTATTTAAATGAAAAACCAATGCGCGAATCAGGTGAAAAATCCCAAATGTAGTTACCGCTTTCTTGCTTTTCACAGCAGAATTGTTAGCAGCGATTTGATCAAATTCTCTTATAAATGAAAGCTTGAGTTTTTTCTGTGAGAGAAAGGTAGTGAAGATTCATGTTATACACGCCAAACATTAAAAAAAATGTCGGACATGTTACAGTGAAAAACTACATAATTCTTGACGAGAAATGAAAAGCACTATAAGAAAGAAAAAAGATAAGGCTCAGTGATGGAAAGGAAACATAGTAAATTTTTTCGCGGGGGGGAGGGGAGGGAGATAAAATCTCATAGTCAGAATTCGATACGACTTTAAAAGATTTAGAAAGGAATAAAGTATCATGAACAGCAGAGTTAAAACGAAACATGGACGGGGGATTACCGAATAAGTTATAAATAGTACTTTGGGAAATTGATAATTTTGAAAATCAGTTCGTTAAGCGGGCTACAAACAATTTTTTTTTAGTGAAATAAGAAACAGAATATAGTTAGAGTAAAGGGAAGACAAAAGAATGTAGACATAAGGGAAGAGAAGGTATGTACGTTCGGGACATAAGTACATTTTGGTCCAAATTAATTTAAACATATTAAATCAGTAATGGACTTTTGTTTGTTGGCTGAAAATTCTTCATTAGACTTCAAGTCAACATGTTTAAATAGAAAACAAAAGTTTAGACTTGATTTTATATGTTTTTAATTGTCTTTGTCCAAAACGAATTGCTGTCCCAAACGTATAGTTTTCCCCTACTCGAGACAAATGATATATGGCCCAGGTTGTATTATTATTTATTCAATATAGTATCATATCACCTATAATATGTATCATGAAATTAAATGGTTATATTTGAAGAGGAAAGAATGACGAAATGCATTCAACCAATTACCGCAACTTTGACTCTGAATGAATATTATTTTCAAAAGAATGCAAATGCCAAGACATGATTAACAAACTCTTTAACAAAAATAATGAGTACTCTGGTGTACTTTAATGGCCATCCGCCATCTTCAGATTCTGACAACACTAGCAAGCAGCTACCCATGTGACTTCACGTGAGAAAAGATTCTTGAGGCTCCTCGACTTAGTGACAATCTCATTTACCTCGGTTAGTCGTCATCAATTACAGCAAAGCGAAGATGCTAGAGAATCTTACCGTCGCTAACGATAATAATTAATACCAGTATCCGAGTAGGACGCAGCAACCACGTAGGTTTAAGAGGTTGAGGACTCCAAGAGGTAGAAGAGGGCGAAATGGATGATAAAATCGCAACAGCGAGAACGTACTTATCTCGCCATTTGCCAGCGCCGTCGCATGGTCATCGGTTCTGTATTCTCATCTTTCTCTCTCTTTTATCATGTGATTTTTATCCTTCGCCCTTCATCTCTTGTTCTCTTTCCTGGTCTCATCTCTCTCTACATCTCCTTGCATTCGCATGCTCTTCGCACTATACGTAGCTGCATACCATGGTGCGAGAGAAAATTAATACTCGTGGAGCGCGGCCATAAAGCTTCCCTGCGACGCGATAATTACGTGGAGTCTGTGTTAAACCCACCCCACAGAGTATGATACTTCATACACGCCATTTCTTTACGAGCTTTTGCTTGTAATAACAAAGGCTGCAACCGACGACAACTTAAAAACATCCAAAGATAAAGGTTCAGACCGCGAATGCCTCCTACGCTCTACTATCCGATACCAAGGTGCGAAGGCAGTAAGAGGTAGTATAATATTCTTTGTCTCTGTCCTAGATCTTCAGTCTCTAGTTTCTACTTCAGGCTTACGTCCTTTTGCTTCAGGACGAAAGTCTTTCTAAGATGGTCGTCCTTAGGCGGCTGTAGGCACATAATTTTATGACTGGATACATTATACTTGAGCTTAAGTATATTAAGAATGTATTTCACTATTTAATAAGATTATTCTTTCACATTTGATTTTCGTAAGACTATCATTTTACCACCTTTTTCGACGAAAATGAATGTATGCATTAAATTAAATTATGTGCGTGGTAAATTCCAAGCACACATTTTATCCGCAAAGTCTTCAAGCATGTGATAATTACATTAACTACTTTAAAGGATACCCTTCATTTAGGAACTATATTTGGAGAGTCAACTATGGAACAGCCTTTTAGGCATTCTCAAGTAATTTTCTGTTGATAGTGAAACAAGACCTGCAACTGAAATGCATCACAGAGGAAGAACTTGAATATCCGCGAATTTTATGCTGGTCATCATGTGACCTATCAACTGATTATCCTAATATTCAGTTTGACTCTTTAAGAACATTGAAACACTATCATCATCATATTCTGGCTTCGGAAAGATTATAAAATACGTCAGCAATACTGTTTTTTGTTTGCTATAAAATAGTAAAACTCACTAATAATGATTTCTCTATAATAACTATGGTGCAAGTGATCGAGCCTTTAAAAAGTAACATCATGTTAATCTCATCAATTTAAACGACGTAAATCTGCAAAAAAAATTATACAAACACTATTTCCTGATATTCCTATACATTCTTTAACACTTTCATCATAACACCCAATAAATTAAATATAAATGTCCATAAATGATGGCGTCGTAACATATTCTAGACAGATTGATAAAGAAGAGGCTAATACTTCCTTAAATTTTAAACGCGCTTAAATCCAAGACTTCATGATTATAAATTTCATCTCAGAACCCGTCCTTCCTCTGTTTATCGGCAGTATATGTATAGTACCACTGAACTAACCACCCTGCACTTTCAGAACTATTACCTACTGCTTCATAATCAATCGCAGGTGACTAATATATGCTCAACGACTATGCGAAGACCTTTCCAAGTTTTTGCAGCACGAGACGGGCGTTCATTTAGTATCTTTCTTTTTGCACTGCACCGCATGAACCGTACCAGTTCCCAACTAGTGCCTTCATGCGACCACTTTACATTTATATGAGACTTTTATACTACCGCGCGTTGCACCGAGTTTATATATACTATATATGCGTGTACGTATGTCTTAACGTTTATTTTATGAGTTAAGTAAAAATAATACGTTAGAGTCGATAGAAGGGATAGATGAAAGAATTTACGTGGATCGGGATAGACACGCGACAGAAGGCCTTAAGAAAGAAAAAACCACGAGAGCCAAGTAGATGAATTATGTTAAATGCCTGTTTGAATATATGTGGGCCTAGGGATACATCGCGGAGTCAAGAGGCACCGCGTACCATTTGTCTTCTCGATTTATATTGAATCGCCTCGAGAATGACCCTACATCCACGAAGATACGTGCCCTTGGCGCACCAGTTTATTCTGTTAGCAATGATACCAGCGTACATTTTCGGCTTGTGAAAATTATTTGCACTAATGAATTATGTATTTTTATTTTTCACTGCCAGGTATAGAAACACGGACTTTGTGAACTGTTTGATCATAGTTTATCAAAAATAATAAATGCCTACAGGTGGTCTTCCATAACGGACCTGGCTTTTTGGAGGGGGAGGGGGGTAAAAATCACTGAAAAATGTGGTGCTCAAGTTTATGGAAGCTGCCTAGTGAACGGTTCTGGACAAGTCGCACCGAATACATAAGTCACCCGGGGACAAGTCATCCCAGGACATCACATCCGAAGGGACCAGTCTTCCCGGGACGTAACTTCCCGAAGGAAATGCCCTCCCTGGAAATCTCTTCCCACGCAACAAAGTTTAAGTTGACCTTTTGAAGGCAAAGTGGGACATCTGTTCTCAACGGACAAGGCTTCCTCGGACATCTCTTCGCACAACGTTTCGGGTAAAGACAATATTGAACATCCCTTCCTTCGTCTATACATTCAGAAGCTCGGGCTCTGGTAATATTACCTCCCACTTTCCTTCGCGGGATAAGTCTTCTCAGGAAATGACTTCCCACTCCAAAAAAAAACATGAGATGCTATAAAGCACCATTAGACAGGTCTTCCTGGGACATTTCTTCCCACAAATCACTTCCCACATTTTAAAAAATATCAGTTGCTGCAAGGCAACATTGTAGTCACAACTCGCATTTTCTCAAAGCTAGGAAGTGATATCCTGAGAAGAAATTTCCCGGGAAGACCTGTCTAATGGTGCCTTGAAGCATCTCATGTTTCTTTGGAAGTGGGAGGTGATTTCCTG
The DNA here is from genome assembly GCA_932195095.1 of Andricus curvator. Classification (NCBI taxonomy): domain Eukaryota; kingdom Metazoa; phylum Arthropoda; class Insecta; order Hymenoptera; family Cynipidae; genus Andricus; species Andricus curvator. The sequence goes on from CAKNYM010045274.1 coordinate 11,075, forward strand.
GTGTAGATACTTTTTTGCACCTATTCAATTTGATTGCATTAAAATCTTAAATAGGTTTATGATGGAGAAATGTTTACCATTCCTAATAAGGTTTGTGATTATTTGGGAGCTTGTCCCTGACGCTATTGTTCTGCGCTGTCACTTTTCTTTTGTCTGTCACGCAAGACCTTGCGACCCCGAGCGTGAAGCGGTAGTGTTGATTTTGTGGTGGCTCGCTCGACTTTGCTGGGTGGTATCCAGCTTTCTCTTATCAGTTCCGTTCCGACTTTCGTGCCAGGCACTTGTGATATCTTCCTGAGACCCGCGCATTCTCAAGTCCTAATGTATATTCTGCATTGCAGTGAAGAGATTTACCCAAATCGATAGTCTTTTCGTGTTGTGGTATCTGAGGAGTCGCACGACATACACCTCCAGTTGCGTCAGTGTCGATCTTTTCGAGGAGCATCGTGATCATAGCTTTCAGAGCCTACATCTGGGCTAAGATTACATAACTAACTAAATATTTTTTTTAATGTAGTACGTGTGAGTTGACTTGCGGGTTGGAACTAAGATTTTGAGTACCTAGGACACATGCTATCCAAGCGTCCTAATTACGGTGGAACGACGTATCTCCACAGACAAAATGCGGCCCTAAGAATGTTTTACTACAAATCTTTGCCACTTTTACGCTGTTGGCTGCAACACTGCCTTGCCGAATACTCCGAGGGAGATATAGTCAATTGTCTGTAACTTATCATGGAACAGAATCTTGCTCGGTCCATAAGTCCCGCAATAGTGGTATATCTCTACTACTGGTGTGCATCCGAGTTACGTCTTAATCCAGTCTTGCGTCAACAGTTCATAAGTTTATTAGGAATATCAGTATCAAGTCTCCACTTCAATCATGAAGATCCTAGCCATTCTGAGGACCAAGCGTCGAGATCATTATCTACCAGAAACAAAGAGAATTTCTGTGTACTCTAAGTATCTCTCCATCGCTGAAACCAAGCCAATGAAGGCCCTTTCACGTATTTTGGTGTTTAAATCCTGGTCAGCCATAATCCTCTTATTGTACTTGTTCACCTTATCTAGAAGACAATTCCTACACCTGAATCTACGTTTTATGTTCGAGGTGGAAGTATCTGGCTCAACTCTGTACACCGACTCTCATTATTTCACTTTTGTACAAATTGATCTGATCTTTAAATAAACCAATTATTCCATACTAAATCTACACTCATCTGACAGCCTCATCCCATCTAAAGACTTCACATTTTGAACAAAATAAACAAGTAGGGAAGACAGAAGGGATTTGTTGGTGTCACTTAACTTTCAAGGGGTTTCTCAATAATAAATTAAATAACAATTATAACTCAATGCGTTTGACATAAAGCTAACGACAAAAAATGTTTAAGTTCCATAAGGATTCCATATAGAAAAAAATAAAGATTCTCATTTACTATTTCATGTTCAAACACTCCTTTTACAAATAAAACAAATCTGCAATAGAATCAAGTTTCTAAATTAATATTTTGGCCACAAGAATTGAAAAAATGAATGAAAATATGCCTTAAAGACTGACTCAAGGCTTTGAACTAAATAACCGGAAATTTTTCGTTACAAATTCTTTACATCTTAGACCGAACAAAATTTTAAATCCTTCCAAATTGGCGTCCGAATGCTTTATTATGTCTTTGAAACTTGAAAATCAATATCCAGTTACAGCAAAAATAGGTCACCTGATCGATCAACACTACTTGCGACCTTGAACCTGCATCATCGACCAAAGGATTGTTAGACCTGCAGGTGGTTTCATATGTTAACTGCCTTTGGAGTCTGTGGTCACCATGAAGAAGGCGCTCCAATTCTCCAATTCATTCTCCAATTCCCATTCTCCGCCTAATCGCGCTGTCGCGTCGAGACCGCGGGCCACCTTCTCAGATATTGTTTCGCGGGCAAATAGACAATACTGCCGTCCTGATGAAGAAACTGTACAACTGCATTTTGATCAAAAATGAGTTTTTTATATGGATGGATTCGTAATGAAAAGACGAATTCAACTATGCTTATCATGATTAAAAATTGTAATTAAATCTCGAGATAATTAGGTCTTAGTTAGTATATCTACTAGCGATATTCGAGAATTCTTGACGAAGAAACAATACATCTGCAGAAATTGTAGCATATCTATACGAATCTCAGGATTTGGGATAGTGCTGAGCCCTCATATCCTGATAAAAAACACATCTGCTCAGATGTGTTTTTCTCATGAGGATCCTTGGTCTTTCTGCAGTCCGATTTCCTGAAAACGAATAGCACAAGTACATGTTAAGTTTCTTCCCCCGGATTCGAGGGTAACTTCGAGCTACCACCGATCATTCTTTTCATAGCACATCTGCATTTTTCATTTGTCAAACAAAAATAATTCTAGTTGATTATTAATATATTTATTATTGATTATCTGAAATCATTATAGAACAATTAATTGTAATTTATTAATAAATTAATAATTACACTACAATTTTATTGTTTTATCAATTTTCGGAAAATTTGTAGTTGTTAGGTTTCTCCAGCAGGAAACTCGGAGGTTCTTGGAGGCTGATTCCTGTATTCGGCAGCACAATACTTTTTTCAAAAACTCTCATACATTAAAAGGTACAGATGCAAACGCGTTTTATTGAATATCTCGGTTCGTTTCAAATGCAATTGTACAGTTTCTTTATCAGGACAGCAGAATAAATATTTGTTGGAATCGCTATGATAATAGAAACGAATTTTTAGTGATTGGCAAACACTTGAATAGTCACAACTTGCCCACGTACAAATTTTTCCGGGAATTGACCGGGAATCTCCCGGGAGTTTACTCTCGGGAATCGAACAGGAATTTCTCGGGAGTCTAGTAGGAATCTATTTGAAGTCGAGCGCGAAACTCTCGGAACGTCCAATCCGTGCACCACGTGTATAAAATACATCTACGAGGAACAGAGATGTACAAGACTCGGAACCGGACCGATATTTTCGGGTCCGGACTTCGGATCCAGCAGTTTGCATTAGCAGGTGCGATTAAAAAATTTCTGTCCGAGTTTCTCAAATACCCGATCCGATATTAGTCGGATCAGGTCTCTAGATGACCCGCCCGAAAATCTTCGGATCGGATCTGTGCGTGATATACGTACCAGACCCGGTGTTTTTCATTTCGGGTCTCTAGCAGACCCGACCCGTTGTGCACTAGATTCATGTCACACTTCCGAATGCGCAGTAGACTTATGTGGCATTAGTTTTTGCGCACCAGAATCATGTCGCACTTCCGGCTGCGCAGTAGAAGTATGTGGTATATTTAGTTGCGCACTAGAGTCATATAGCACTACCGGCTACGCGGTAAACTTTTGTGGGTTTTGTGGTTGCGCACTAAAGTTATGTTGCACTTCTGGAGGCGCAGTATAATTTTGTGGCATTTTTAGTTTCACACTAGAGTGATGTTGCACTTCCGGCTGCGCAGTAGGAGTATGTTAAATGTTAAGTTGTGCACTAGAGTTATACAGCTTGACCAGCTGCGCAATAGACATTCATGGCATTTGTGGTTGCGCACAAAAGTTATGTCGCACTTTCGGATGCGGAGTAGCCTTATGTGGTATTTGTGGGTTCTCACTAGAGTTATATCGCGTCTTGAGATGCGCAGTAAACTTCTGTAGCATTGGTGGTTACCCACCAGAGTTGTATCGTACTTCCGGCTGCGCAGTAAAAGAATGTGGCATATTTCGTTGCGCACTAGTGTTATATCACACTTTCGGCTGCGCTGTAAACTTTTGTAGCATTTGTAGTTGCGCACTAGAGTTATGTTGCACTTCTGGATACGCACTTGAGTTTTTTCGCAATTCCGACTGCGCAGTAGACTTCTGTGGCATTATAAGTTGCACTTTAAAGCTAGATTGGAATTCCGAATACGCGGTACACTTATTTGGAATTCTCGGTTATGTACTAAATATGTATTGAACTTTCAGCTGCGCAGCAGACTTCTCTGGAATTTTGAGTTGCGCACAATTATACTGCGTACCAATAAAATATATATGAATCTACTACATAGCTGTAAGTGCGACGTATCTTGAACACCCTAAAACAGTCTACTGCGCATCCGGAAGCGCTACATAACTCTAGTGCGCAATAACAATTTCCACATAAGTCTACTGAACATCCGGAAGTGGAACATAACTCTGGTTGGCAACCATCAATGCCACAAAAGTGTACTGCGCAGCCGGAAGTGAGACATTACTCGAGTACGCAACCACCAATGCCACATAAGTACATTGCACTGCCTGAATTGCGACAAAATTCTAGTGCGCAACCACATATGCCACATAAGTTTACTGCGCATCCGAAAGTACAACATAACGTTAGTGCGCAACCACAAATGCCCCGAATGTCTACTGAGAAGCCGGTACTGCTATATAACTCTCGTGCGCAGCTCAATATATTACATACTTCTACTGCGCAGCCAGAAGTGCAACACAACTCTGGTGCGCAACCACCAATGCCACATAATTCGGAAGTGCGACACGAATCTAGTAAGTAACAATAAATTCCAAGACAACTGCGCAGCTGTAAATGCGAAACCACATATAATCACCTTCACATACCCCGGAAATCTTAAATTTGACCAAGTTCGGACAGTGGTATCTGGTATTCTTTGGGCGATCCTACTAGAGACCTAAACCAAAAAACACCGGGTCTGGTATATGACGCACAGATCCGATCCGAATAATACAGAATCGGGTATTTGAGAGACTCGTACAGTAGGGTCGGGTCTTCTATTGCAAACTGTTGGATCCGGACCCTAAAATATCGGTCCGGTTCTGAGTCTTGTACATCTTTGTTCCTCGGAGAAGATGTATTTTATACACCTAGTGCACGAATTGGACCTTCCGAGAGTTTCATGCTCGACTTCCGAGAGATTCCTGCTAGACTCCCGAGAAATTCCCGTTCGATTCGGATGGGTGGACTTGCCAGCCACCATGGAGTAAATGATAGTCTATAGGAGAAAAATTCAATCTGCATCTCCCAAATATAAATCAATAAGAGAGATGCACAGAAAATTTCCGGAACAGAAAAGAATGAAGAACTCAAGCCTTACTCTATATAAACTGTTTTCATAGATCAGTAATTTTGACCAAGACGCGAAGTTCGATAATGTATTACTTTCGCCAATTTTTCGTCTGGTATCAAGAAAATGAGTTTCCTTGAAATCTGCATAATGCATTTGGAGGTCAAGTTTGTTGTTTCCCTCGCATTTCTTGATATTTCAATTTAGTTACCACCTACAATCGAAACACCTGTAAATTATTATTATTCCGACAGAAACTCTATTTGATATTAACATTGTTGTGCATTTTAAGTGGTGCAACTCTTTTAAATATCTAAAGTGCATCTGAACTATCACTGCTTCCGATTAGACTGTCGCCATTTTATTTCGATGCTCCCATGTTGCATCAATGCTGTTCCGATCTAAATTCCGTCGTTTGTTTTCAGCTAAATTTTTATCTATAATAAGAAATAATATCCCTGTCACAGCTCAATTTTTTACCGTGTAGCCGGTTTTCCCGAGATAGCCCCCATGGATATTGTACAATATTTTCCAATAATCAGAAATCTATATGATCTAAGACAAATATCAAAGAAGAAACAGTCACGCGACACTAGTGAACATTCTAGACTGTTTTGAAATGTTTTAGAAGTCTCCAAAATTGTCCAGATTATTCTATGATTCTATCACTTTCTAGAATGGATTACAATTTTATTCAAGGGTATTTATTTTCAAAATTCCTCCAAAATTTTCCTAATGTTCTTCACTTTATTATAAAAAAAAAAAATTATGTATGGCCCCTTCACGGTTAGACAGGGTCATAAGCACGTCAAACATATCTAAATAAAACCGGCCTACCAGGATTTTCCCCAGTTTCCCAATGGCCAAATCCGAGCTTGGTAAAAAAATTGAGAGAAAAGGATCACAAATATCAGGAAGGGAGTGAGAGGCTGGCTAAGAAGACGCGGCAACGGCGGCTCGTCTGGTGATTTATACAGAATCATATCTTCATCTGAACGTCTTCATTTTTATCGCACGACTGCGTAACGATCCCCACTCTTCGAACCGCGGCTTCATTTTGGACCCCTTCCCTTAATTTGGCCCTGGGCTCATTTGACTGTGCTGCACTTCGCCTCGTCATCCCCACCTAGCATTCTGGCTTTCCAACCCGCACGCTTCTGCGAGGTCTACTGTGAATTTCCGTCAGCACCAACCAGCAATCTGAGCAGTGTAATTTCTCCGGCGATGCGAGTGCGTGTAAGCGAATGCGCTCACGTTCCTTGAAAGGAGACTGAGCATCAGGTTTTCTTTCGTCGGAGCAAAGAAACAAAAAAAAAACGCCAAACTTTGGGGATCGCTCTTCTTGAAATTGCATCTGGTATAATTTAAACCTGGATCCTGAATACCTTCAAACATTGAAATATTCATGAGTGAAGCTCAAATTAACTAAATTTATCACATATTAAGTTCTAAGTAAATAGCTAACGTTATTTCAGGATCACTAGGATATCAATCACAAAATAAAAGAAGAATTTTTCCTTTTTATTTTATTGGTTTTGCATTTATTAATCAATTTAAAGACATTTCAACTATGCATGCAAGAAAACTAGATATTTTATGTGTACCTGAGACGAAGAAAAAGGGTTGCGAAAGTAAAAACATAGAAAATGGAGTGTTAAAAGGCGGTTTTGAAATATGGTCAGGAGTAGACAATGAATCAAATCGTAGTCAAGGGGTCGGTTTAATTATGAATGAAAAAGCAAGACAGCATCTCAAAGATCAAGGATATGTATCGCCCAGATTGCTGTGGGTTAGAATTAAGGTATGAATCAGAAGATTATTTATCATAGCGTGCTACGTCCCAGTTGATAGTGACCCGAGAGAAGTCAAAGATGCCTTCTGGGACACTTTAAATGATACAATAAGTATTTGCGATCAAGGTGAAAGAATAATTCTGCTAGGAGATATGAACGGATGGGTCGGTGTTCAACGTCAGGATACAGATACAGAAAGGGTGCTAGGTAAATTTGGGGATCCAACAAGAAAAAATTATTACGGGGAAAAATTAGTTAGCTTATGCTTAGAAAAGGGCCTATTTATTACAAATACTTGGTTTAGACATAAAATGATCCACATGTACACCTGGCGTAAAGGAAATAGCCACAGTATAATTGACTTTGTTATTGCGGATGAAAGACTAAGAGAACTAGTTAAAGATACAAGAGTCATGAGGGGTTCCGAATGCAATACTGATCATTACCTCTTAGTCTCCAAAATAAATTTAGGGCGGGGATGGAGAAGAAAGACAACAACAAAAAACAAAACAAACGCAAATAAAGATTGAAAATTTACAGAAACCGGAAGTGCGAATAGCCTTTCAAAATAGGTTAAACGAACGTATAGATGAGACAGTTTGGAAGGGACTATCAAACAATAAAGATATAGAGGGCATGTGGACTTTGCTACGGGATATCATCGTTAAAACTGCGACCGAAGTATGTGGTACGGCGGTTGTAGAAAAAAAATCTGGTGATGCATGGTGGAATGATGAAATTGAGGCAGCCCAAAAAAAAATAAAGAGGCGCACGAAAGAACGTTGCACATTACAGGTCTTAGCGATGAAGAGAGAAATAGACTTGAAAATGATTACAGACACAAAAAGAGGAAAGTTAAACGACTAGTCAAAGAGCGTAAAGAGAAAATCAAAACAGAAGAAGAGAGGAAAATACAAAGCAGCTTTGAAGGAATTATGAAACTATTATATAAACAGTTGAAGGAAAGTAAAAGTACAGAGTTTGCCAGCATGAGAAACAGCAAAGGTGAAATGCTATATGATATAGACGGGATAGTAGACGCTTTAAAAGAATCTTTTAAAGAACTATTAGGAGGTGAAGATATAGGACCATAAAACTGCGACATAGAACATAATACAATAGAAACCCCAATTGAAAAAGTATGTGTCACTGATGTCAAAGACATAATAAAGAACTTGAAAACGGTAAGGCTGCTGGTGTAGACAGTATTAGCGCTGAAGTGCTTAAATACGGTGGCGAGTACAAACCTCACAGGTTGTGCGAATTGATAAATTTATGTATCGAGACGGGAGAAGTCCCAGACGATTGGAGAACAGCGATTGTCGTACCAATATACAAAAGAAAGGGAGACAAAAGCCACTGCAGCGATAACAGATGTATCAGACAAGGTAAATAGAAATAAACTTTGGGAAGTCCTTAAAGAGTACGGAGTAAATGGAGGGCTCCTGCAAGCAATAAAAACAATATATAAAGATAGTAAAGCGAGTGTAAGGGTGAATGGGAAACTGAGTGACTGGTTCCATATTATGCAAGGCGTGAAACAAGGCTGCGTTATGTCCTTGTGGCTATTTATCATATTCATGGATAAGTGTCTAAGAACTGCACTCTTCGACGAAGAAGGTGTAGATCTCCAAACATTCAAGGTACGTGGGTTAGCTTTCGCAGATGACAAGATTGTTATGGCAGAATCAGTCGAGGACTTGCAAAGAATGTTGAATAAACTTAATACAAGCATGAAGGACATGGCACTCAAAATTAACGTAGATAAAACAAAAATCATGGTGTTTGAGGGAAAAAGTGAGAAAACAATGTGCAACATTGTCCTAAATGATGAGAGATTAGAACAAGTTGACAAGTACGTATATCTAGGCAGTCTATTCACTAGCGACGGAAAAATAGATGGGGAGTTAAATAGGCGAATAAATAAAGATAAACAGATTTTTGGTAGAGCAGGGTCCATTCTCACAAATAAAAACATATAAAAAAAAGCTGAAATGGCCATACATAATTCTATATTCGTACCGACTGTGCATGAAACCTCTGCGCATAATATGCGGGAAAACACTGATGGACAAAGTCCGAAACGATTCAATCCTCAAAGAATGTGGTGCAAAAGAGACAATAGTTGACACATTGGAAAGAAATCAGTTAAGATGGTTCGGTCATCTTGAAAGAATGAAAGATGAACGACTGACCAAACAAGTGTAGAAAGGTAAAGTAAATGGCAGAATGCCCAGAGGTAGACCGCCGAAAGAATGGTTAGAATCTGTAAATGAGACATTAATCCGAAGAGACATAAGAAGCCATAGAAACACGAGAGCCTGCATGAAAAAATGAATGGACGTGAAGGAAGCTAGAGTAGTATGCCAGGACGGAAAAGTGGGGCGACAAATAGTTTGTAAACAGAGTGACAATAGAATGAATGACGCCTGAAACAAAGACCTTGGAATCTAATGGGCCCAAGTGGGGAACCATACATAACAATTTTGTGAGGCTCTTCACTTGGGGTGATCGCTAGAGAGATTGATCAGCAACCTGCGTCGGAGCAGTGTTGCGGAATAAACGTGTCATTTAAATAAATAACACGAGAATTCCAGATCAATCTAAAATATCTATACCTAACACCTATATACCTATCTACCTTATACCTATATACCTAACTATACACCTATATACCTATTTAACCCCTACCTATTTACTCTATACCTATATACCCATATACACACCACTATTTTCCAAACGAGCAAGTCACGCCTACCCCGAAAGGGAAATGGCTTAATGGTATAATCAAGTCATTCATTGTATGTAATTAAAATTATCAATATTATTCTTTTATATCTTTAGATTGCTAAAATAATGAATATTTTTCCACTTGGATTAAAAAAAATTTATGTGCAATATTTCAAGAATATCGAAAAGGCGGCCATGATTTACGCAAGCATTTATGGTATTACGAACAAGATTTAATTTTCACGGTTTCGTGGGCTACACCGAAAACTCTTATAACGACAGTCGGATGTCCACCCACCGTTTACCACTCCTATCTCCTACAATATTTGTGCCAGAGGGTTGAAATTTGGCATGAATATTAACGAGCCGTAGTGTGTTCCAGAAAAAATATTTCCATCCGATTATCTATTATCTCCTTTAAAAACACTGTAGTTCAATTCGAAACTACTTCTTTTTTTTGTTAGGAAAATTTTTCTTTTTTTTTTCTTCAAATTACAATAGGAGCATTTTATGGTGGTTGTCCAAATTTGGTCGTTGGATTCTTCTATTTATTTTCAGGAATTCTATACATTAACTTGAGCATTGGACGGTAAATAGGATTTTGAATTTGATTTTAATCTAATTTAAAATTCTTAAAGTGATTCATCAAAGTGTTCAGGAAACTGAGGACCTTTTTACGAGAGAAATATTGTCTTCAATCACTTTTGAGAGTTCTCTGCAACTATTTGTATATAATTCAGGGATTGGGACCCCTACTTTTAAAAGAGTCGAGATCTCCCACCAATTAATTGATCAATAAATGAATAACCATCAAAAATTGTTAAAACAATTAATGACAAATTTAGTCTCCTAAATTATCTATTTATTATTATTATTATATATTATATATATTATACATATATTATATATATTATATATATATTATATTATTATATATTATATTATTATTATTATCCTATTTATCTCCTTTAAAAACACTTAGTTCAATTCGAAACTACTGGCATATAGAATCACGATAAGGAATACAAATCGCTAAGTCGCATGATACAAAATTTTAACTGCCGTAATTTTATAAATAATTATAATCACTACAATCATTTAATATAAGTAATATTTGTAATTTAAATGTAATTGCTGATAACCTTCGTGTATTTCCCTACACTTCTTGATGGTAGAAATAAATTTGTAAAAGAAAGCTTTATAATATAAAAATTTCATATAAACGACTCTCAAATTATGTAGTCTACAAAACCCTTTCCTGGTGGGCGCTTGCTCTTTTCCATGATTTTTTAATTCTACGTGGATAATTAAACCTTCGAAACATAGAGTATGATAATATTTGTAATAAATTACCAAAATTTGATAGAAGTTGTAGCGAAAAATTTGAAGTTCCATGAAGTTCTGACCAGAGAAAAAATTAAGTGCTACTAATGATGACACCGGGGTTAGAGTCAGAGTTTTGAATCGATAATATTGAGCCGTGGAGCATTTGTTTAGAATCAGCTTTTCCATATATTTGGCAATTTTTTTGATTTTCATTTAATGGAACTTTTAGATTATAACTGATTTCCTTTTGTACATATACGGTAAAAAATGTTTGGAATTTCACCATACTTTTACTATACGAGTGTAAGGCAAAATTGCAATACCGGTATTGAAAGGGAAATTGCATACGTGTATTGCAATTTTGAGGAATACGCATTTTTTGTCATACACGCATTGCAATTTCGCTTAACAATACTGGTATTGTAATTTTTTCTCACACTGACTTTAGTCCTTCTAGCGGATGAGTACATTGCTAGTCTAGTGGTAACGCGCTCAACTTAGAGCTTGGCTCTAAGTGTGTGGCACACATTACATGTGTGGAAAATGACAATACATGCATGGCAATATTACAATACCAGCAATTGAAAACTACAACATCATGTATTGGAACGTTACCTTCGAGGGGTGCAGAACTCGATCGATGGACTGTACACTAATAAGTGATTTCAGGGACTTCATGTGAATTCAAGTGACTTTACACCAGTGACTTTAGTGAAGGTGTACACCTGACTTCACGAGTTGTTAACCCCTCGGTTACTTTATGTCTCGGAAATAAACTTCCAAAACATTTAACGAATTAACTAAATTTGTCATTAATTGTTTCAACCATTTTTGATGGTTATTCATTTATTGATCAATTAATTGGTGGGAGATCTCGACTCTTTTAAAAGTAGGGGTCCCAATCCCTGAATTATATACAAATAGTTGCAGAGAACTCTCAAAAGTGATTGAAGACAATATTTCTCTCGTAAAAAGGTCCTCAGTTTCCTGAAGACTTTGATGAATCACTTTAAGAATTTTAAATTAGATTAAAATCAAATTCAAAATCCTATTTAACGTCCAATACTCAAGTTAATGTATAGAATTCCTGAAAATAAATAGAAGAATCCAACGAACAAATTTGGACAACCACCATAAAATGCTCCTATTGTAATTTGAAGAAAAAAAAATAAAAATTTTCCTAAAAAAAAAAAAAAATAATTTCCTTTTTCCCTGGAAAAAAAATAAAAAAGAGAAAAGAAGAATGAGAAGACAACCATCCAAATCCCCTTCCTTCTCTTTTGTATTTCTTTCGTCTTTTTTATTTTTATTATTATCAAATCACAACACAAAAACATTCATAATATTTACCAACGTTTCGGCGCTCATACACCACCCTTATCAAGGTAAGAAAAATTAGAGCAGGCAGGAACAGTGACGAACCAACGATGCTCCCTCATCATTTTCCTTTCCTCTTTTTTATTTTTTGTCCAGTGAAAAAGGAAATTCTTTTTTTTAGGAAAATTTTTATTTTTTTTTCTTCAAATTACAATAGGAGCATTTTATGGTGGTTTTCCAAATTTGGTCGTTGAATTCTTGTTTTTATTTTCAGGAATTCTATACATTAACTGATGAATCACGTCCCCCATTGTCCAAGACTTATAAGTAGTATACTACCCGCGTGACACTACCGGCGTGACACTACCCGATTCGGGTAGTGTTTCTAGGTGGATAGTTTCTTGTAGTAAATAACTACAAGTTGGGCTCACCACACACATGATGTGCCAACAGTACGCAGTATTCTCGAATGGTCACCCATCCAAGTACTAACCGCGCCCAACGCTGCTTAACTTCAGTGATCTGACGAGAACTGGTTTTTTCAGGGTGGTATAGCCACTTCAGAAAAAGGGCTACATTCTTACCTATTAATTTCTTACTAATTTCTTACCTTGATAAGGGTGCTGTATGAGCGCCGAAACGTTGGTAAATATTATGAATGTTTTTGTGTTGTGATTCGATAATAATAAAAATAAAAAAGACGAAAGAAATAAAAAAAGAGAAGGAAGGGGATTTGGTTGGATACCTTCTCATTTTTGTTTCCTATTTTTTATTTTTTGTCCAGGGAAAAAGTAAATTCTTCTTTTTTTTAGGAAAATTTTTATTTTTTTTTCTTCAAATTACAAAAGGAGCATTTTATGGTGGTTGTCCAAATTTGGTTGTTGGATTCTTGTTTTTATTTTCAGGAATTCTATACATTAACTGATGAATCACGTCCCCCATTGTCCAAGACTTATAAGACATCACAGAAAAAGAGCTAAAAAATTATGAAGTCTCTTTCTCTTTCAGACATACATTGAGTATTCTTCACGAAGTCATGCAGAATCGGCACCTTCCGCCGTCTTTCCGGTGATCGCCACGATGAAAACTGTGATCAAGGGCATCAAGATGACGATGACTATGGCGATCGAGGACCGTTGAGCCCCATGTCGAGCTACCAGGATTACTCGTTGGACCCAGAGACTGACAACCCTTAGCCTTCATGATGGTATTATATTTCGAGAGGCCTTATAATATATTAAACAACGGCCTAAAACGTCCAAATACAAAATGACATGTAGTGCCTCTGAGGACCTCTCAAAGAATGACCTGCGATTGTTGAAACACGATCTTTTCGCATCTTTACAAGATAAATTTTATGATCGCGTACCATCTCGTACGAAACTTCTGGTTGTCATATTATTCTTCGTGTATGATACGCATTACTGTATTAATACCCTGGCCGTCATTAATCTTGCGGGTATTATTTCTATGGCCAGTCACAGGTGTGCCTTCCCGCCCCACACGAGACGTTGAAAAAGGGGTAGGTTTTGACCAACATTATTTCTTTGGCCCGTCACAGGGGTGCGATGAGAGATGCTGCAAAAATGTCAATTTCACTGCGAGATATGCCGCGCGGGAGAGAAGCCGCTAGATAGAGATGCCGCAGTTGTGACATGCCGCAGATGAGACATGCCGCAGATGTGACATGCCGCAAACGTGACATGCCGCAGATGTGACATGCCGCAAACGTGACATGCCGCAGATGTGACATGCCGCAGATGTGACATGCCGCAGGTGTGACTTGCCGCAGAGAGACTTGCCGCATGTGAGATGATATGTCCCCAATCTTGCAATGAAAAAAAAAATATCGTGGGAGGCGAAGACTTGAAAAAATAATCACGACGATAAGAGCTGGGATTTTTTATAGTTCAGATACTGACCTAAAATTGAGACGCAGCGTTTTTTAGCTAATAAGAACTTACTTGAGTTTTTAAACAAAAGAAAACTACACGGAGTACCCTCCGCGGTGGCTACAGCTTGAAGTGACAGCTGAAAAAATAAGACGCAGCAAAATTTAGTCCTGCCTTTACTTCTGAAGTCTACCTGGTCTACCTGATCAATCAACAATAGGGAAGCTGAAAGTGGTCAGAAATTTAACTGATTATAATTATAATTTAACAAACCTCTTCACTAGGATGTGTCTCTCGAATTTGAAGAATTCTGTATTTATTGCAAAATAGTATTTTCTGTACAAATTACAATGCAAAACCTGAGATTTCCTACCGTTCACATGCACCGAATAAAACCTCACTTACCCAACACAATGTTAACATAGTAACCGTTCATGACGCTGGACGGCACTTGTAGTAAAAGTGGCGAGCAAAATGTTTTGGTAAACATGAAGACCATTTTTCTTGCCGGTGAAAGCATTTTTCTAACCGATGTTGTGGATTTTGCTCCTCGCCTTCGCGCACGATACGGAATCGATCATTTTCGATGTCTGTAAACGGTATTTGGATACTTTACGCTTGGTGACTTTTACCGATGAACTGTGTTGAATTAATGTAATTTGACTCAATTTCAAATAATATAATCGGACTTCAACGGATATATTACCGAATTTCACAGAATTACAAGACATTTCATATGCCGCGGAATTTTATGGCGTTTCGGCGGGGTGCGAATTTTATTTTATTTTTAGTAGCTATAGTTGTTCCAAACTTGGCAGCGCATTTTGGGCCAATATAGTAGACAAGCAGAGTCGGGCTTCAGTTATAATTTCGGTATGTTGACCGGGCTCTGGCTGGCAAAGTTGGCCCGACCGATCGATGTACAGTTATCAACCGATGACTTTAGACGAAAAATTTCTTAGATATGAATACGCCTTTATGTTTAAAAGTTTGGGTTATTATTGACTGGATACAATTTCGAAGTGGGCAAAGCGAAAAATAGGTTCTTTGGAAAAAATCTCTATTAAAATTAGGGTTCTTTGGAGGTCCAACTGGTGGCTCCTTTAGAACAAATTCATCCTTTTAGGTTCCTTTTCAGCAAGACGGGTTCCTTTTTGTTGCAGCTCCTCAGGAACTAAAAACTGGTTCTAATAGAAACCCTAGTTTTTTCTGTGTTGCCTTGTATATAAACTTATTGCATACATTTTTTTGTTGACATCTATCAATTATTTATTATCTAACAAGTCAGAAATTTCAGTACTTTTAATATTCAGAAGGGGAGCAGGGGTACAAATGTGTCTTGTGGCTCCTCACATGACGTTAGAAAGGGGTAGGGGTTTGACCAAATTCATTTTTGTGACCAGTCACAGGAGTGCCTTTTCGCCCCTATTGCTTTTCATTTGCTCTTTATGAAGTTTTGTACGAAATAAATTAAAATCAATAACCATTTGAAAATCTATAAAGAGCTCGTTATTGCAAAGGGCTACTCACTAAAAAATGTTAGATTTCTACGCGGGAAATATCAACAGAACTCTTCGAGGAACTCTTGGAAATCTCTCAGCATTTTAGCATTCGTGAGAAATCTTGAAAACTTTTGCTATGTGTGGACAGAGGTAAGGTGGTGTGGAGCATTCCGATATACGCTCCTATGCGTGGAATAAACAGCCCACTGAATCGAAAAAGCCGCCGAGTTTAGCCGAGTGTATAGAATCCCACGTGAGTTCTGACTGAGAGCAGCGTCGGAAATCTCGGAACTCCCGGCAATCTCAATGAAATCTTGGAAATCTCTATAAGAATTCAATACAGATTGCCGCATTCACAGTTCTAAGATTTTCAGATTTTGTAATGAGTAGCCCCTCGCCTTATTGAACGACCCTTGATTATTATCGACGTCACACGGCCAGACATACGTACATATATATATATATATATATATATATATATATATATACGGCCATACACGGCGATATATCCAACGGCCATACGCTGAAAAACCCAGTTCTCGTCAGATTACTGAAGTTAAGCAGCGTTGGGCGCGGTTAGTACTTGGATGGGTGACCATTCGAGAATACTGCGTGCTGTTGGCACATCGTGGGTGTGGTGAGCTCACACTTGTAGTAGTTATTTATTACAAGAAACTATCCACCTAGAAACACTACCCGAATCGGGTAGTGTCACGCCTACCCTGAAAGGGAAAATGGCTTAATGGTATACTTACACTGCTGGTGAATTACTCCATGAAAAACGTAGTAATTGTACACAAATTTTGCGAAATTCATTTCACTAGGATTATTGTAGACATTTTACTGAAATTTTGGAAATTTTCTACGATAATGGGATCGCTTTTGCAGTTTTTTAGGGATTAGGACCGAAATGCCGGGTGAACGCCAGATCTGCTCCTCTATCTCTCTCCTCGTCTGTTTATATCTTCCTACTCTTAAGAACTAACGTCCGGGCCAAATGTCGAGGCCCCTCACGTCTTTTGATTGTAACTTGCAAAACAAAATCTCTGAATTGTCTAATAAGAAGAATCTGAAAGCTTAAGGTCTTCCAAATTCAACAATATTATGACTTTTACCCTAAAAAATTTTTGTGAATAGTTAGATGGCAAAATATCCCAAAAAACAGGGTTTTTCGGCCTCCTTTTTCAAGCGTCAACTTTTACTTGTTCACAGAAAGAGGGCGCCATTAGGAAAAATCTGAAAAATTTCACAGATATTCTTTCAACATTCTTTAATGCAATATATTTTTCAAAATTCTGAAATATTTAATAATTTACTTTTCACCCTGTATAATATGTGAGCGAGCTGCGTGAACGCGTAGAAAACGGGGAGGCCAGCAGACGAGAACCGATTTGAGAAATCGTTTTCGACCTCACCACTACTGGCCGTCTACTCGTACTCAGAGATAGGTATTCGATGTCAGAGACAGGCCTATACGACTGTGTATAAAAGAAATGGCGGAATTCAACGCCACCTACCACCGTTTTAATATCAAAGACTCTGTGAGCATGTATTACTGCGCATGTATGTATACATTGATTGTTTGAGTGTGTTGAATTAAATTTTTAATTCAAGATAAATTAAATAATTAATCCAAAATCCAGGATATACTAAACAGAAAATATGTCAAAATGACTACAAATATGTTTTTCGTACTTTTTGTGTGTTACTTCCAGAATTTCTCATCAATTCTTCAATTTATTTTCGATCAGAAATTTTATTCACGCTTTTTTTCTGTTTGAAATTTTCTGTTTGAAAAAATTGCAAAAAAATTAATAAAATTTACAAAATATGCGTATATTATAGGTATATTTTGCCTGACTTGCTTTTTGAAAATGTCATGAAAATTTGTAGTCGACAATAAATTGAAGGATAGATGCAAGATTCTGTAAATATCACACTGGAAGTACAGAAAAAATGTGTGTAATAATTTCGACATATTTTCTGCTTATTATTTCCTGGATTTTGCATTAATTATTTAATGTATCTTGAATTAAAAATTTAATTCAACACATGCAAACCATCAATGTATACAAACGTGCGCACAAATCCATGCAAGTAGTAGCATTACTAAAAATTATATTCTGTTATGCCAGTATGGATTGTTAAACAAAAATTAGTATGCGGGAAATAATTTATAAACCATTATATCTCAGTTTCTTCTTGAGGTATTTAGATTATTTTGTTTTAATGTTTGAAAAAATTATAATTACCAAATTACCATACCAAAGTGTGGTTTTTGGAATTTACAGATGAATTATATTTTGCTTTTGCAGGCAAGTTGAAAAATTACACTTATAAAAAACATAAACATAACCTCACTTTTATGTCACTTTCATGACTGCGCAATCCTCTTGCCTCTCTACGTCCCTCATCAGCAAAAGGTTTTCGCCACCTACCACCACTTTTTGAACTAATCTGCACCCCTCTGTGCCCCGCCTAAACCCACTCTTCGGCCATTTCTATTCACACAGTCGTGTAGGCCTGGTCAGAGAGCACCCAAGAGCCACAGACTACTAGTAGAGTTTTTGCGTTCGGAGGGCTCAGTCCAAAATTTATAAATTTCACGACGTGGCGCTGCGTCACATGCAATACTACAGAGGGTCCAGAGACAGTGTGGCAACCTAGCCGGATGTCGCCATTTTGCGAAAGGATGCCACCATTTTACGTCCAGGTTTTCTATAGTGTAGTATATCTATATATACCAAAATATCTATGAGAAAACTGTGCCAATCAGCAAAAATGACACTAGGTTGCCACACTGTCTCTGGACCCTCTGTATGCAATACAGTTCAATACATAATATTATTCTTGGGCTTTATTTCAACTTCAGTTTTTAATTTTTATATTGCATATAAGCTGAAACAGCGTCATAATGAAAACAGCGTCTTAATCGCAAGACAAATAATTTATCAATTATCTGTCCTGGTTAAATTAGAAATTATTAGTGATAACATCTGTGAAAATTTCAAAACTGAAGAAAATAAAACGAAAATTATTTTCGAAAATCAAATAAGAAATATTGAACCATTAGATGAAAAGTGTAAAAGCCTCTCTCAGCAGTTTAAGATATTTTAAACATACTTTTGTTATTCTCACACAATTTCTATTTGTGTTTCAAAAATTTTCATTTTCTTATAACAATTTTGGCATCTTCTACATTGTCAGTCTTGCACGATGTCCCTCATTGATTAGTACTTTCTTGTATCAACGTCATCGAACTTAACAAATAATTTGCCATAACCTAACTGAAAGAACATTGTGTAGAAACATTACTTCTGTTTGCAAAAGTAGGGTTAAATTTGCTAAATAATTAAATACTAAATATTAAGGCACACACTGTAAGAGATTAAAGAAATACAATTTCCTCCACATTTTTCCCTACCAATAATTGCGAAATACCTTAAACAAAAAGAAATATTATTCAAACAAATGTTATTCACTGATTTTTTACGAAAGTTTTTCACCACACATTTTCTTTATTAATTTCTTAAATCAGATTCTTCTTTTTAATTACGGCATGCTGCAATAATGAAATAATCATAAACTTTCAGATTATCCATTTCTTATTACAAATTATTAAGATCACAAGAATAATTGAATGATATTACATCACGGTGGCCGAGTTCCATTATTATTATACCATTAAGCCAATTCCCTTTCGGGGTAGGCGTGACACACTCGGTGAGGAAGAAAGTAATGTGAGGAAGGAGGTATTGATTTTTTAAATTGATCTAGAATTCTCGTGTTATTTATTTTAATAACACGTTCGTTCCGCAACACTGCTCCGACCCAGGTTGCTGATCAATCTCTCTAGAGATCACCCCAAGTAAAGACCCACACGAAGTCGTCATATGAAGCTCCCCACTCGGGCCCATCAGTATCCAAGGTCTTTTGTTTCAGGCGTCAGTCACTGTACTGACATTCTTTTTATAAACTATTTGTCACCACACTTTTCTGCCCTGGTATACTGCTCTAGCTTCCTTCACGTCCATGCATTTTTCACGCAAGCTCTCGTATTTCTATGGCTTCTTATGTCTCTTAGAATTAGAATCTCATTTATACATTCTAACCATTCTTTCTGCGGTCAGCCTCTGGGCACACTGCCATTTAATATACTTTACCTTTATATACTTGTTTCGTCAGTCATTCATCTTTTATTCTCTCAACATGCCCGAAACATCTTAACCGATTTCTTTCACATATGTTAACTAGTGCCTCTTCTGCACCACATCCTTTAAGGATTATGTCGTTACTCACTTTGTCCATCAGTGTTTGCCCGCATATTAAGCGCAGGCATTTGATGTCAGTCACGATAATTTTACTCTTATCCTTTTCTCGACAGGTCCATATCTCGCTACCGTATAACACAGTCGGTACAAATATAGAATTATGTATTGCCATTTTAGCTTCATTTGATATGTTTTTACTTCTGATAATGGACCCTGCTCTACCAACAACCTTTTTACCCTCGTTTATGCGCCAATCTACCTCCTCATATAACTTTCCGTCACTAGTGAATAGGCTACACAGATATACTTACTTATCAACTTGTTCTATTCTCTCATTATTTAAGACAATATTGCATAATGCTGTCTCATTCTTTCCTTCAAACACCAGAATTTTTGTTTTATTTACGTTAATTTTGAGGCCCATGCTATTCATGCTTGTATTCAGTTTGTTCAACATTCTATGCAAGTCTTCGATTGATTCTGCCATAAAAACCTTATCATCTGCGAACGCTAACCCACGTAACCTTACTGCTTTGAGCTCCACGCCTTCTTCGACCTAGAGGGCCATTCTTAGACAAGTCTTGTCCATGAGTATAATAAATAGCCATGAGGACATAACGCATCCTTATCTAACACCTTGCATAATAACGAACCAGTCACTCAGTTTTCCATCAACCTTTACATTCGCTTTGCTACCAGTATATATCATTTTTATTGCTTGCGGGAGCCATCCATTCACTGCGCACTTTTCAGAACTTCCCAAATTTTACTTCCATTCACCTTGTCAAATTCTTTTTCGGTCAAAAAATGCACAGAAAACTTTCTTTCCTACTCTCAAACTTTTTTCTGTGATCTTTCCTAAGCTAAATATTTGATCCGTACATGATCTTCCTGGCATAAATCCACATTGGACTTCCCATATCTTTTCTTCTGTTATTTCCATTACCATACGAATAGGCGTAGGCTTTGGACCCACTCCGTCGGCTTGCGGGTTCAAATCCCGCCTCGCACTCTGGAAGATCCTCGGTGGCCCATGCGGTGAACAGTAGCCTAGTAAGGGTTCATCTTCGAAGATTCGTGGGACTAGTACCTCTAGAGAAAAAGGTTCTCGAAGTACTTATAGCTGTTGCTCTTGGTGGTTAGGAACCCACCTTAAACTGTAGGCCCCCTTCCCACCACCAAGTAAGTGTATGGGGGGGGGGGGTGTAAAGGAACATGGAAGAGATACAAGAAAAATGTAAACCCTTAGCGGACACATTAGAAGCTACCATTCCAAATTACGGTACTTAATGAGCTGATACCTCTGTAATTATTACAGTTGCTTTCATCTTTCTTTCCTTTGTATATTGGTAGGATAATCACTTTTTTCCAATTTTCTGGCACTTCTCCCATTTCGATACATAAATTTATTTAAGCATTTCAGCGCTCATACTGTCTACACCAGCAGCCTTACCGTTTTTTAAGTTCTTAATTATATCCTTAACCTCAGTGACACAGACTTACTCAATTGAATTTTCTAAGCCATTATATTCTATATCGCAGTTCTGGTGCTCTATAGCTTCATCTCCTAATAATTCTCTAAAAGATTCTTCCAAAGCGTCTACTATCCCGTCTTTATCATATAGCATTTCACCTTTGCTGTTTCTCATGCTGACAAACTATGTACTTTTACTTCCCTTCATAGATTTATATAACAGTTTCTTGCTTCCTTCAAAGTCGTTTTGTATTTTTTTCTCTTATTTTGATCTGATTTTATCTTTACTATTCTTGACTAGTCGTTTAACTTTCCTCTTTTTGTGTCTGTACAACCGCAGTACTACACACTTCAGTCGCACTCCTAACAATGTCATCCCTAAACAAAGGTGATTTGCCCTCTATATTTTTATTATTTATTAGCGCCTCTCAAGTTGCCTTATCTACGCGTTCGTTTATCGTATTCTGAAAAGCTATTCGTACTTCCGGTTTCTGTAAATTTTCAATCTTGATTCGCGTTTGTTTCGTTTTTTTGGTTCTCTTTCTTCTCTATCCCTGACCTAAGTTTAACTTCGATACTAGAAGGTAATGATCAGTATTGCATTCAGAACCGCTCACGACTCTTGTATCTTTTACTAGCTCTCTTAGTCTTTCATCCGCAATAACGAATTTAATTATACTGTGGCTAATTTCTCCACACAAGGTGTACACGTGGATCGTTTTACGCCTAAACCAAGTATTTGTAATAAATAAGCCTTTTTCTAAGCATAAGTTAACTAATCTTTTCCCGTTATCATTTTTCCTTGTTGCATCCCCAAAATTACCTAGCACCCTTTCTGTATCTTCATCTTGACGTTGGACGCCTACCCACCCGTTCATGTCTTCTAGTATAATGTTTTTTTTTTTCTTTTTTTTTTTTTTTTTTCTTCTGCCATAATTGCAAGCTCTTCTCGTATCATTTCAACTGTCCCAGAAGGCGTCTTCAACTTCGTTCAGATCACCATCAACTGGGGCGTAGCACGCTACGATAAATAATCTTCTGATTCCTATTTTCATTCTGACCCACAACAATCTGGAAGATACAAAATCATGATTTCTGAGATGCTATCTTGCTTTTTCATTCATAATCATACCGACCCCTTGACTACCATGTGACTCACTATCTACCCCTGACCATATTTAAAATCCGCCTATCAATACCCCATTTCTTATGTTTCTACTTTCGCATCCCTTTTTCTTCGTTTCAGGCACACATAAAATATCTAGCTTTCTACGTGCATAGTTATCGCAATTCTCTTACCTTAAAATCATTCACCCATCTAGCATTCCAAACACCCAGTCTCCATACATCGCCTGAAACTTGCCCTTTACATTTACCGTGTGCATGCTTCTCGTCAATCAAAGTTTCAGTCCATTCCTCTAGGTTCGACACCAAAAACTGATATATATATATTTTCGGTTTCGGTTTTGGTTTCTTGGGAATCGAACCGAAGGACCTATGATGAAGCCACCGAACGCGTCCTTGGGTTGCGGATAGAGGGTCCCTGTACCAAGGGTTTCTGCGGAATATGGTTACAATAATTAATAAGCAGTCGCGGACAATTGTCCAGGGATGGTCCCGAAGGAATAACCTCTAAGCGAAGGCGTAACAACCGTGCCGAAAGCTGAATGGCACCTGGGTGAGGTGTCTCAAACGGTCACTCTGGGATACCGGGCGACCTCTCAGAGTATACAGCCTTATCCTTGCATGCGAGGCTCTACAAGGATGGACGAACCCTTTTCCCTAGCTGCTCATGGGAACAACAATGACAACACCAAACATAGTTGTAGTAAGTGCGGTTCAAAACAATCGAACGTGCAGGGCTCTTGACAATGGGTCGGACAATAATGCCGACAACCCTAGAGTTGGGAGAGCCAATCAAGATGGAGTCAATGCGATGGACCGGCGGAATCTCAATACTTTTGGGTGGACGGATACACTCAGGGACGACCTGCTGGAGTGCTATGATACCAGTATGTCCTCTAGACGAAAAGGTTACATGGCGCGACTGAATGCTCTGTGGTGCAAGAAACACTCAGAGTTCTCGCATTTTTCGCATAAACCTCTGCGAAAACGTGCCGAGGAACTCCGGAAAAGGGGTTATATAAGCGGAGCGCCTACTCAACTGCAGCCAGAACAAGCCGGCAACAGTGAAAGAGAGGCTACACTGAGACCAACCGCGAACAGGCATCCAATAGAGGAAGAACGGTGCTTCAAGACACGGAGAAACATCAACATTCAGGTTTCTCCCAAGCCCAAAGATCTGACTGAACTGGTTGATGAGCTTCGTGGAGATTTTTCCGGAAAATCCGACCTCTGGACTATCAATTTTGGTGTGTTTTATGCAGCGAGAACTTTGGCAGATACAAACCGTAATACAAAACCAACGGTTGATCATAAGACCAAAAGAAGCCCGAAAATCGTAGTGCCAGAAAATTTGGCACTTCTCGTTTCGGATAATTTACTCTATCTCCCTTGGAGCGTTCGGCAGGGCAAGGTCGCAACCGACACTGTAAGAGCGACAAAGATGGTAATAAAGCAATCTTAGGGCCGCATTATGTCTATAGATATACGTCGTTCCTGCGTGGGTCGGACACCCTGATCGTATGTGTTCTAGGTCCTCAGCGTGTCCATGACACGCTCTGCACCTATCACTGGCAACTTCTTGACATAAAATGCGCTGACGCTGTGCTAAGGTGGAAATGACACCGCCCTGGCATGCGAAAATAAAACCCTCTGTAACTGAATTAAGCCCTGATGATTTGAGGAAAGCAAAATCATCTCGTGGTTCCTGACCATCTTTAGGAGAGGATCTCTGCCATTCGCAACGATGTAAGCTGTACATAGAACAATTCGAGTATGAAGACACTGGAGATTCAGAAGTCCGCGTCCACCTTGACGGCGTGAAATGTATAATCGCGGAACTGACGAATTGATATGCAAACTTTTATGCTTATGCATGATCTTACGTGTGGTGACATCAAGGGCCTTAAGCTCGTTCTTCGTCCATTGAACCAACCCAAACGAGTAGAGTAGAACCGGGACGGCAAGCATGTTAGTCGCAGGTACCTTGTTCAACGTCGACAGATTGGAAGACCAAATCTGTCGAAGAAGATGCTTGTATCTGCTTCGGAGAGACTCCTTCACTGATGTTATGTCCTGAATGCGGTTTTGAGGCACGCCCAGGTATGTATAGGTCTCTCCAGTATTAAGATGTCTAATAACACTTATATCCACAAGCTCAGGGTCCTTGGGAACGCCAGTAATCTTTCCTTTCTTCAGATTAATTTTGGCACACTTATCCAAACCAAAGTCCATCCCAATCTCTCCTGTGTAGTTCTTGACGATATTTATAGCAGTTTGAAGTTTTCTTTCACCAGAGGCATAGATCTTCAAGTCATCCATATTAAATAGATGTGTGACCTTATGTTCGCGCTGATAAGTGTCGCCACAGAGGTATCCAGGAGAATTTCGTAGTGCGAGAGATGAAGGCAGAAGTATGATGCAAAAAAACAAAGGGCTCATAGTATCACCTTGAAAGACACCCCTCTGGAAGGTGACGTTGTTTGTTGTCACACGATAATTTCTAGATGAGATAGTAAATCTAGTTTTCCAAAGAGGCATCAATCTCTCTATGCATCTCACTATGTGTGGATGTACCTTCAAGCTTTCCAACAGACAGATGATAAGTCTATGAGAGGTTGAATCAAAAGGTTTTCGGTAGTCAATCCAGGCCATTGACAGGACGCGCTGATGGGCTGCAGCGTCTTTACAGACACACCTGTGAATTAGCAGGTTCTCTCGACAGCCTGCTACACCTTTTTTCGAGCCACGTTGTTCTTACATCTCTCGCTATACAGGCTCAATTCGTCGAACAATCCTGTTGTTTAGGACAGCTGTAAAGATTTTATACAGTGTTCTTCGTTCCTCTAAGTGCTTTTTTCACCTCTTCGACAGTGATTGGGATCTTGTACACCTCTCTCCAAAAAGTCTCTACCTCCTTGGGCTTGGGTCGATTTTTTACAGAAACAGGGGGATCGCTGAATAGGCGCGATGGGTCAGCGAGAAACTGTTGATTCTCCCTGATCCATCTCTCCTTCTTCTGTATTCTCCTCCTTGCGTCAGGTAACAGCCGTATTATGCCCAGGGGTACATCTGCGAAAAATCCATTCCATTCATTATAAAATTTGTTACATAAAGAATCACATTTTCTAAACTTTATCGTAATAGAGTTGCAAAAAATCTACCCCCAAATTTTTTTAATGATCAAGGATCAGAAATATCAGGATCTGCAAGTGGTATTTCGATTTTATTAGAACTTTTTGAAATTATTATGTTATATAAGAGACATTTGCCAACGGCCATACCACGCTGAAAACACCAGTTCTCGTAAGATCACTGAAGTTAAGCATTGTTGGGCGCGGTTAGTACTTGGATGGGTAACCGTTCAGGAATACCTGCGTGCTGTTGGCCCGTCGTGGGCGTGGTGGGCCCACATTGGTAGTAAATATCCACCTAGAAACACTACCCGAATTCTGCTAATCTATGTATGTATGTATGTATATAAGAGACATTTGGCGCTCAAAGGATTGTTGAAAATTTTTAAAATTGCGGGAATTATGCCATGTTAAATTTTGTCATCACATTTTATTGAATTATCGATATTTCCAAAACCATATAAGACATATCAAGGAAACTTGGCGATATTATAGACAAAAGTATATGCTTTAGTATCATAATACAGAAGAAAATTAGTTTTCAACATTTTGACCAAAAAAAGTCCAAACAGATTTTGGATTTAATTTTTTGTTAATTGCACCTTCTAATATTTTTTTCTAGTTAGAGTATACAAATTCTTCATAATTTACCCTTACACTGACAAAAATCGCTGGTAACGCTTCACGCGATATCGGCATTTTAGTGGGACTGTGCGCCGTCAAGCCGCGCTGCTCTCTTAGTATCGCACAGTGGGGGGAAAAGCACGTTTTTTCGTAATTTTTCATATTCTTTGGCGACACATTTCTAGTTGATTCCACAAAAATAATTGAGCCTATTCATGAAAAAATGGTCGAAAAATATTAATATCTGTCATATTGCATACAAAAACTATGGATTTCAAATAGCTCATCTTTGCGATTCACGAGAAAATGACTTTCGTTCATTAGTTTGTTTATAACATTCTCAACATTTTTTTTCTTATTTTAGCAGCTAGGGAATGGGTTCGTCCAAACTTGTAGAGCCCCGCGTGCAAGGATGAGGCTATATCTATATATATATATATATATATATATATATATATATTCTTTTTTTTTATCCACTTGAAGCATATATCCTTAAATATAAATGTAATAGTTAAATTTCTTATAAGAATTATTTTTGTAAACGAAGATGAAACACATTCCAAACAAATAGCCAGATTTTCCACTTGAATGGTTTTTTTCTAAACAACTAGTTGAATTGCTCTCTTTCTCAATGATGATACAATTCAGTTTACAATGCAATATTCGAAAAATCTTTAACTTAAAAAATTGTAGATTTTAGATTTTTATTCTGAAGAGTACATTATTTATTTGAAGAATTTAAAAATGCAGTCTTGGATATCTCTATAAAGTGAACATTTATATTATTTGATATAAATAATTTATTTGACAACGCGATTCTAAATCCGTTCGAATAGAACCCCGCAAAAAGTCGAAAAATGGACAGTTTTTCGTTCGTAGCGCATCAAAGATCGCTTTTCGTGAACGCTAGAGTAGACGTCTCGAAACTCGACGACTGTTTGGCGTCACACTCGGAGATCATGTCCAACTTGTTGCCACATTGATATTTGTACATTAGGACCCCCTGATCGATAATATACGTGTCTGAAGGTCGAGCGAAGGATCCATTTAGGTTGGTGCTATGTCCAAAGTCTCTTTTCGTGCATACTGAAGGAGTCATACCGACACTCGAAAACGGTTTCGCGTCACGCTCAGGAATCATGCCCAACTCTGTGCCTCTTTGATATTTTGTAGTTTAAGACCCCCT
>CAKNYM010045274.1:38532-56662 GCA_932195095.1 Andricus curvator
GCCTCTTTGATATTTTGTAGTTTAAGACCCCCTGATCGACAATATACGTGTATGAAGGTCGGGAGAAGAATGCTTTCTCGTTGGTGTTGCGTCCAAAATCGCTTTTCATGTATTCTAAAAGAGATATACGAACACTGGTGGACTGTTTAGCGTCACGCTCAGGGATCATGCACAACTTTGTGCTTCATTGATATTTTGTAGTTTTGCACCGCCTGATCGATAATATACGTGTCTGAACGTCGAGAGAAGAATACTTTTTCGTTGGTGTTGCGTCTAAAGCCGCTTTTCGTGCATACTAAAGGAAACATGTCGACACTTGAGGACGGTTTGGCGCCACGCTCAGGGATCATGCCCACTGCTGTTCCTCTTTGATATTATGTAGTTTAGGACCCTTTGATCGACAATGTTTATATCTGAAGGTCATATTTCGGTATTCAAGCAGGCAAGCTACGAGTCTAGCAGTTGCTAGTCAGACGATCGCTGATGCTAAGATTTGTTCCTCAAAATATAGGGCTTGATGCGATAACGAGAGAGGATTATATAGCAAGACGTGTGAATGAATTCGCTAGCGAATTATGCAATTGAGAGCCTCATATCCGCAGAATAATTGCATATATAGACGGCACATACAGTTACATTCATAAAAGTAGCAACTTTCGCAGTCTGCGACAGTCCTACTGCATTCACAAGGGCCGTCATTTAGTGAAACCTGCTTTACTTGTAGCACCAGATGGCTACATATTGGACATTCATGGATCATACTTCTCAGACTCTCGAAACAATAATGCTGCGATGCTTAACAACGAATTTCAAAGGAACGTTGACAGAATGAGAGAGTGGTTCCTAGAAGTGTCGATTTTCGTTGTCGATAGAGGCTATCGAGATGCTACAGCTTCATCAGAGCATCTAGGAATTTCGTGGGGAATGCCGGCACTTCTCCAACCTGGACAGCGTTAATTCCATACAGATGAGGCGAACGAATCACGTTTGATCACATCAAAACCATCTTCATGTTATTCGATCACACGATTCCAGTGCAGCATGCGGCCAACCTCGGTGACTTCTATCGTATCTCTGGAGGTCTAATTAGTTAGTACCATCCGCCTATTGAAATGGTAGGAGCTAATGGTGTGTTTGGTAGATAATTGTTAGCTAGAGCTCGTGAAGTAAACGTTGTCCAAGCACTAGCAGAAGTGGAAAATCTGCAGGCTAGAGGTGGTCAAGGATGGGTTCAGCCGAATTCATAACACGTGCAAAACTTTCCTCCTCTGACATGAGCCTTCCTTCGAGATTTGACAGTTGGTGTGTATCAGGTCAAGTTAGATCCTTCGTACATTCAGGATATACTATGGAGGGAATATGAAGAAGAGCTTCAGTTGGAAGTCATGAACGAGCAACATCGTCATATCGTACCAGAGCCGGGACTGATCAGAGTTCGAGTTTATTCACGATTCAGAAACGCAACTTGGCACCAACTTTGGATTGCTTGATGAGGATGAGCCTAACTGTGATGACGATTCAATCCAAGGGTATTATTGCACGTGCAAAGCGGTGTCCGATACTTGACGCTAGCAACAGGCCACAACAATGAATTGCTGATCCAGAATAACTGCAGTGAGCGTGAGTATCGAAGAATATTTGACGCAAGACAGATTAGAATCTGTTACTTCTACAATCTTTTGTCATGAACCATTTCAATGGGTGGGGGGGGGGTCTTAAAATACAAAAATCAAAGAGCCACATAGTTGGGCATGATCCCTGAGCGTGACTTCAAACAGTCCGCCAGTGTCGGTATATCTTTGTTAGCATACATGAAAAGCGACTTTGGATGTAGCACCAAAGAAAAAGTATTCTTCTCTTGACCTTCAGACACGTATATTATCGATCAGGGGGTCCTAAAGTACAAAATATCGATGAGGCACAGAGTTGGGCATGATCGCTGACCGTAACGCTAAACCGTCCTCGAATGTCAGTATGTCTCCTTTAGTATGCACGAAAAGCGACTTTAGACGCAATACCACCAAAAAAGTATTCTTCTGTCGACCTTCAGACACGTATATTATCGATCAGGGGGTCCTTAAGTACAACATATCCATGTGGCACCGAGTTGGACATGATCCCCGAGCGTGGTGCCAAACAGTCCTCGAGTTTCGGTACGTCTACTCTAGCGTGTACAAAGAGCAACCTTTGATGCGATACGAACGAAAAACTGTCCATTTTTCGCCTTTTTGCCATAAGAACTTTTTATCGGGGATGTCAATATCTACAACATATCAAAAATTCAGAAAAATCCACCGAGACCTTTTTTTCAATGTATTTTGTGCTGGGTCCTCTAAGAATTTCCAGATTTTAACGTTTCTTGAAAATTAAACTCTTTCAATTCGAAAGCATTTGTCGTAACAAAAATGCAAACGTCCGTCTGAAACTATATAAACTCATTTCAATTTAAAAATAATTTCATAACAATACATTCAGAATTAAAGGCTTTAATTACATTCAAAATATCGTTTCAGGCTAAGATATTCCATTTTCACACAATTCGAATTGAAACTTTGTAACTAACAAAAATAATTAGGATTAGGTAAGAGGACTAGGTCTGTAAATGACTTGTCAACGATTTTTTAATTGCCATAAGAAGTTTATTGCGAAACATTTTTAAAAAATTTGGTATAGCACATGTTTTTATATGAGCCCCCCCCTCCTATCCTGGAGATTCCCTGAAGAATCCCTGGGATCCATATAGAAAATTTAAAGCATATTTTAGAAATCTGTGTTATTTCAGAAAAAAATATTCACAAAAAAGAAAGAGATTGTTTAAAATATGATTCTCCCCAATTTTTATTTATTGTTTGTTCATAACTAAAAACGCAAGGCAAAACTAAACATTTCAGAAAAATCTGCAATTTTCTAGCACTTATCTATGAGGAGATAGTTATAAACAATAATAAATTAATCAAACAACTATTTTTGTTTAACTTGGATTCATTATTACCTCATTAAGTGAAAAGTGAACAAAAAGTTAAAATTTTCAGAAAAACCCGCAACTATTTAGCATTACTATAAGGAAAGATAGTTATAGAAAATAATAATTTGTTTAAACAATTTTAGAATTTTCGATTTTTTTTATTATTTCATATACCTACATAAGTCCGGACACTTGAGTCTGGGACACCCTGTATATGTATATACCCATTTTCTCGCCAAGAGCAAGCTCGATGAGCCGAGGAGCTGCTTGCTCAAGGCAGAGATTCGAATAAGCGTCCAGTTTTGCTCAGAATTTTCTTGGCATCCCATGAGAGCGCCTTTTCTTTAATCTCAGACCTCTAGCATTGCGACGTTTATACCTGAAAGGGTTGCGCGTGACGCATTGCAAGGGATGAACGTTCGAAATATTTCCATTTTATTGGTCAAGAAGAAACGAACACCACAGCTGGCCACAGACCCCTTACTCATTTTGAAACAAAAAAAAGTCTAAAGTCTCCTCCACGAGATTTATTGTATTAAAAAATAAACTTACTCAACTCCAAGGCTGCAAGGAGGAAATTCTGACCTGCTCGAGGACCTGCTGTATATACGCATTTACCTAGAGAACAGTGGAGTAGGGAGCAGGAGTTCCCTCCTAACCCCTGGTTTTTTGTAAACGTATTTGAGGACATAGCCAATCTTCACAAGATTTTGTACAGCGAATGCAATCCTAAAAACGGCCCAAATACATTCAAGCTAATTTTACGGAATGGACTGAACCTTTCCAGAGACAAAATTTCAACTCGATTGAGAAAATGATTATTTGATTGTTTTATTCTTGTTGGCAGACCAGTTTATTGGCCACTGCGGGAAATGCGTGAAAATGCGTGAAAAAAGATGGGGCTATGTATGCATTCATTTGATAATCTAATGGAAATGGGGATGGACTGAGCCGTGTAGCTAATTCCATGGTAATTATAAATAAATTCAGTTAATAAATCGTTTAAGAATTAATATTTAAACATATTTAACTAAATTCGAACAGTCAATTTGAAGGTAAAAAATTACGAAAAACTCATTTTTTTACTGAGATAGATGTAAAAAGAAGCTTAGAAATGTGATTTCTTAAGAAAGGTTAATTTTGCTCAAAAATGGCTTTCCATGGCTCAAATGGAGTTGATGTTTCTATTGATAATAACGGATTTCCTCCATTTTTTACACCAGACCTTAAAAGTGGTCAGCCTGATGGTGAGAATGCTCGATGCAAGTAAGTAATAAAAAATGTTTTATAATAAGAAATTGTTTGACAAGCAGGCTAGTAGCACTGGTTATTAAATTGTACGTATGGATACGGAAGCATCTTCTTTATGTAGGTATTTCTGGTTTTCTGTAAGTGGCAGGTTAAATGCATATCTGTTTATGAATCCCGCTCCCATCATAGCAATATCTCGCCTTGTGCAATAATCGGCTAGAAATGGCATTGGTAAAGTGCAGGATAAGGGCGTTGACTGTTCATGCTGCAGGTTTGTTTTACGATGCAGCTGAGTGACATTGAATACTGGCCGGCGCCCTTTAACGCCTATACCGCCCAGGGACTTTGTTCGTCCCGTATCTGCGTACAAAGATTCTCAACAGGAACGACGTCACCCCATTCAAATGTTTTAAAATTAAACACCACCCTTAATGGCTCAAATAATGAAACTGCTCGTTATTTAGACGACTTGCTGTCACTTGAATAATTAATAGACAATAGGGTTCACAGCTGTACTGGAAAAACCGCCTAATGATGACTTTGTTCTATTGATTATGTGCAGGTAGGCGGAGCCAAGCAAGTAATTGCAGGCAGCGCTCGCAGTGACGAAACTCGAGAACTTCTCCGATGCGCCGAGATGCGTCTTTAACGTTGCTTCATATACGCGAGTGCCACGATTTGTCAAAAAGAATCATAATTATGACTGAAATGGTCCTCCAAAAAAGTGGTTCTCTGTGTTGCGTGGTCGGGTGTGTTAACAATCGTTTGAACTCGCCGGCAAATCATTTTTATAGCTTCTTTCTTTATAGAAAATTATTCTCCGTTGTAGAAAATTAATTTTTTTAATTCAAAATTCAAATATTTACAAATTAAATTTTTTCGGAAATTCATATTTTTGGGTTGAAAATGCAATTGCTTAGTAGAAAATTCGTCTTTTTGGATTGAAAATTCAACTATTTTGTTTCGGTAGAGATTTCATTTTTCTGTTGTTGAGAATTTAACTACTCGCTTGAAAATTCGTCTTTCTTCGACGAAGTTGATAGTTTTTGATTCAAGGATATACACTTTTTTCCTTTAAATATCAACTGATACATTTTTCTGTTGAAAATACATCTTTTTTATAAAAAATTAATGTATCGTCACACTTTTTCACATCTGATTGCACAGTGGCACAGCCGATTGACGCATTGAAAAATTGCCAGTAATTACATAAGGATGATTTTTGAAAGTTTGAATACCCCTCCCCCCTATTGTAATGATTCGTAAGATTTTTATTTTGGCGTATTTAAAAAGATTCCAAAGGATTGCGAGAGGTTTCACTGGTTTCAAAAGGTTTTAAAATATTTCAAGAGTTTGAAAAAATTACCTAGAACAATTTCCGAGAGAATCTTCATTTTTTCAATAGATTTCAAGAGATACCGAAGGATTCCGACGGATAATAAGGAATTATCGATTGATTCCTCCGGATTTCAAGGGATTTTAAGAGATATTCAGGGTTTTTGAGAGATTTCGAAATATTTGAAAATAAGGTACGTGATTTCAAAGACTTTTAAAGGATTTCATCTGATACCGAAGAATTTTCGGGTACTTTGAAGGATAATTGGATTTTAATGAGATTTCGAAAATCTTAAGGGTTTTAAAGAGATTTCATAGGATTTCAGTGGGTTTCAAAAGATTTTAAAGATTTCAAAGGATTTTAAGGGATGTGAACGGATTTTAAGAGATGTAAAGGAGTTTGGATAATTAAGGTATATGCACGGATTTTAGAGGTTTCGTAAGATTTCAAAAGATTCAACGGAATTTCAAACTCTCTAAACTTGAATCATTTATAATTTTACTAATTTCAATCAGCGACTGAATTCTAGCTACAAATCATTCACTCTTTACTGATAACTAATTTAAATTTAGGGAGAAAGATTTTCGAATAATATAAAGGATTTTGAGGGATTTCGAGGAATTTTAATGGCTTTTTAAGAGATTCGAAAAGATCACAAAATAAGTCACTGGGTTTCAAAGGATTTTTAAGGATCTTATGCGATACCAAAATATTTTCAAAAATTTTGGAGGATATTAGGCGACATTTATGAGATTTGGAAGATTCGAAGGGATTTCAAAAGGTTGCAAAAGATTCCAGGGAATTTCATGAGATTTGCAAAGATTTCAAATGATTTTAAGGAATTTTAACGGATGTTAAGAGATATAAACGGGTTTTAATGATTTTTAAATTTTTAAAGGATTTTACCAGATTTTAATGGATATTAATATAATTAATAAAATTATAATTCAGTAATATAATTTAATATAATTTTCGTGTAGTGAAAAAGGATACAACGATATAAATAAAACAAAATCGCGTAACGTAGTATATGAGCGATCCCTAAATTCCAGAGATATTTTTAATCTGGAGTTGGATAAAAACTTTGCAAACAATTTTTTCACATCTGATTGCACAGTGACACAGCCGATTGACACATTGAAAAATTTCCGTTGTCTCCACCATGGCGCAACCCGCAAACCTGCGCATACTCAATACTGGCATATTATTGGCCAACCACTGGCGCGGTACCAGACCAGTGACAGAGGTATTTTGCAAATTAATCCTAATTAGGAATTCGGATTTCCAAAGCATATTCTATAGACCAAGCTTTTGACTTTATTCGCCCTTATAACTTTCTGGAATCTGAGCAATTTTCCGTAGCCGTTAATGCTTTATAAATCACTACTGAAATTGCTCATTATGAAAGTATATATTTTCTAAGTTTATAATCCCAATTAGAATCTAAGCTTTAAGATCCTTTTACTGCTTACAGCCAAACTGCTAGTTCCGCTACAATCGAGAATCGGCTAACTGAATCTCATTTACAACACGCAATTGGCATCATCGCATCGTAGGAAGTAATTTCCCACCTTGTTCTACAGAGAGCGATACAAAATGTTGCGATTTTGTGATATTTCACTTTCATTTATGAATTATAACCGAGCGAATGTGCAGCATAAAATTCTTTATAATATTGCGTTTCAATGTATAATTTCTTCTCAGAATAACAGGAACTGTTCTCTTCACGGTTGCCATTTATCTTTTAATTTACTTATCTCCTTATTTAAAGTATTCTCTTACTAGGAAAGCTAGACTGAAATACAAGGAAAGTTTAGGAAAAAAACTGAACGATCGAAATAATAAACCAGTTCAAACCACGATGTAAAAATCCATAGAAAATGCTTAAGGACCAGAGTACGCCAAAAAAATCAGGATCTGCAACTGGTCGTCCGAGTTTAATAAAATTTTGTGGAATTATACTGTTATATTACGGGAGTTACGCTATGTTGAATTTTGCATCTTTTTTTTAGTTGGAATATGCAAATTCTTTATAATTTCACCTTTCATTAAAAAAAATTATGGTGATTCTTCTGGATCACAAGATATCGTTATTTTAGTGGTACCGTGCGCTGCCACAACGCTACTCTCCCAGTGTCGTCCAGTGGGGCGAAAGCACCTTTTTTTTGCAAAAATCGCCCGACAGGTTAATTCTCAATGAATTCGATTTTTTTTTTCATAAATGGCCGTAAGTCTTCCAGGTATAATAAGTAACTGTGTATATTTCACTCCGACTCAAGGCAAATTTGTTATTCGATAAGAATGTTTAAACTTTTTTTCTAAATTTCCAGATTTCTTTGGAAACTGTCCAGTTCAATAAAAACGAACATAAATCAATGTAATAACTAACTAAAAATAATATGCAGTGGGCTAAAATAAGAAAAAAAATGTTGAGAATGTTATAAACAAACTAATGAACGAAAGTAATTTTCTCGTGAATCGCAAAGATGAGCTATTTGAGATCCATAGTTTTTGTATGCAATATGACAGATATTCATATTTTTCGACCATTTTTTCATGAATAGGCTTAATTATTTTTGTGGAATCAACTAGAAATGTGTCGCCAAAGAATATGAAAAATTACGAAAAAACGTGCTTTTTCCCCCACTGTGCGATACTAAGAGAGCAGCGCGGCTTGACGGCGCACGGTCCCACTAAAATGCCGATATCGCGTGAAGCGTTACCAGCGATTTTTTTCAGTGTAAGGGAAAATTATGAAGAATTTGTATAATCTAACTAGAAAAAAATACTAAAAGGTGCAATTGACAAAAAATTAAATCCAAAATCTGTTTGGACTTTTTTTGGTCAAAATGTTGAAAACAAATTTTCTTCTGTATTATGAATCTAAAGCATATACTTTTTTCTATAATATCTCCAAGTTTCCTTGATATGTCTTATATGGTTTTGGAAATATCGATAATTCAATAAAATGTGATGACAAAATTTAACATGGCATAATTCCCGCAATTTTAAAAATTTTCAAAAATCATTTGAGCGCCAAATGTCTCTTATATAATATAATAATTTCAAAAAGTTCTAATAAAATCGAAATACCACTTGCAGATCCTGATATTTCTGATCCTTAATCATTAAAAAAATTTGGGGGTAGATTTTTTGCAACTCTATTACGATAAAGTTTAGAAAATGTGATTCTTTATGTAACAAATTTTATAATGAATGGAATGGATTTTCCGCTAATGTACCCCTGGGCATGGCGAAGTGCGAGACATAGTAGCAATACAATGAGGCCTGAAAGACACCTCCCTGAAAGGTGACATTGTTAGTTGTCACACGATGTTTTCCAGATGACATAGTAAATCTTTTTTTCCAAAGCAATACTCTGGGATGTCGCCGGCTATCCCAGAATCACTGCTTAAGACACCTCATCCAGGTGCAATTCAGCTTTTGGCACGGTTGTTACGCCTTCGCTTGATAGTTATTCTTTCGGGACCATCCCTGGACAATTTTCCGCCTATAACAAAGCCTCCGAACGCGTCCTCGGGTTGCGGATAGAGGGTCCCTGTACCAAGGGTTTCTGCTAAATATGGTTATAATAATTAATAAGCAGTCGCGGACAATTGTCCAGGGATGGTCCCGAAGGAATAACTCCTAAGCGAAGGCGTAACAACCGTGCCGAAAGCTGAATGGCACCTGGGTTAGGCGTCTCAAACGGTGACACTGGGATGCCGGGCGACCTCTCAGAGTATCAGCCTTATCCTTGTACGCGGGGCTCTACAAGGATGGACTAACCCTTTCCCTAGCTGCTCGTGTGAACAACAATGAAACCACCAAAACACCAAAATGTTGTAGATGCAGTTCAAGACAATCGAACGCGCAGAGCACTCGACAATGGGTCGGCAAATAATGCCGATCAGCTTAGAGTTCGGGGTGCTGGAAATAATTTAGATGGAAACACGACGATGAACCGGCGAAATGCCCACATTCAGTGGACGGATCAACTCAAGGATGACTTGTTAGACTGCTACGATTCCAGCATTATCCCTGTTAACCGAGGCTTTATGGCGCGTATGCACACTCTGTGGTGCCAGAAACACCCAGAGCTTCAGCACGTTTCGCATCAGTCTTTGCGAAATCAAGCCGTCAACCTCCGGCAAAATGGATATGTATGCGGAATGCTTCCCCAACCGCTGCTTGATAAGCTGCATACGAAGATGAGGAAGCGGCATTGAGACCAACCGCAGAAAGCAGGCACCTTCTGAGAGATGATCGCAATTTCATTACAAGAAGGAAAATTAACATGCAAGTTCCTCCTAAGCCCCAAGATCTGGCTGAAATGGATGCCATCCTTCGTGGAGATATCTCGCAAGAGTCCGACCTCTGGACCATCAATTGCTCAGTTTATGGTGCTGCGAGAGTTTTGGCTGATTCAAATCGAAGGCTGAAACCGACGATGGATCAAAAGACCAAAAGACGCTTGCATCAACTGAACAAGAAGATTGGATGGGCAAGACAGAATGCGTCCCGTGTTCAATGTGTGATTGACTACATAACATCTGGTAGACCGTTTACGGAAAGGGTTCGAAAGTTCGCCCAAGAACTAAGGATGTTGAATCACACACTGAACAATTCAAAGCTGCTGACAATCAAGCAGCACATTGTTGACAAAATATGGCTGTTATCTGACGCAAGGAGGAGAATACCGTAGAGGGAGAGATGGATCTGGGAGAATCAACAGTTTCTCGCTGACCCATCGCGCCTTTTCAGCGATCTACCTGTTTCTGTAAAAAATCCACCCAAGCCCAAGGAGGTAGAGACTTTTTGGAGAGAGGTGTACAAAATCCCGAAAACACTAGAGTTCAAAGAAGATAATCACAATTTCATCCGCTTCAAGAAGTTTTGCGACAACCTCATAAAATCTGAGGAGGAATTTCCATCAATCACTGCCGAAGAGGTGAACAAAGCACTTAGAGGCACGAAGAACTTTTCCGCTGCTGGACCAGACTGTATCAAGAACTTTTGGTGGAAGAAGTTTACTTTTACACACCAAAATTTTGCCCGCATATTCACCTCATATTTAAAGTCGGAGACGCCCATTCCGCAGTGGCTGGTGTTAGGACGCACTATACTCCTGCCAAAAAAAGGCAAGTTGTCCAACCCAGAGAATTACAGGCCAAGAACTTGTTTGAACACGCTGTATAAGATCTTTACAGCTGTCCTCAACAACAGGATTGTTCGGCGAATTGAGCTTGTATGGCGAGAGATGTACGAACAACGTGGCTCGAAAAAAGATGTAGCAGGCTGTCGAGAGAACCTGCTAATTGACAGGTGTGTCTGTAAAGACGCTGCAGCCCATCAGCGCGTCCTGTCAATGGCCTGGATTGACTACCGGAAAGCTTTTGATTCAACCTCTCATAGACTTATCATCTGTCTGTTGGAAAGCTTGAAGGTACATCCACACAGAGTGAGATGCATAGAGAGATTGATGCCTCTTTGGAAAACTATATTTACTATCTCTTCTAGAAATTATCGTGTGACAACGAACAACGTCAACTTCCAGAGGGGCGTCTTTCAAGGTGATACCATGAGCCCTTTACTTTTTTGCATCACACTTCTGCCTCTATCTCTCGCACTACGAAATTCTCCTGGATACCTCTGGGGCGAAACTAATCAGCGCGAGCATAAGGTCACCCATGTATTTTATATGGATCACCTGAAGATCTATGCCGCTGGTAAAAGCAAACTTCAAACTGCTATAAATATTGTCAAGAACTACACAGGAGAGATTGGGATGGACTTTGGCTTGGACAAGTGTGCCAAAATTCATCTGAAGAAAGGAAAGATTACTGGCATTCCCAAGGACCCTGAGCTAGTGGATATAAGTGTTATCAGACATCTTAATACTGGAGAGACATATACATACCTGGGCGTGCCTCAAAACCGCATTCAGGATGTTACATCAGTGAAGGAATCTCTCCGAAGCAGATACAAGCATCTTCTTCGACAGATTTGGTCTTCCAATCTGTCGGCGTTGGACAAGGTATCTGCGACTAACATGCTTGCCGTCCCGGTTCTACTCTACTTGTTTGGGGTAGTTCAATGGACGAAGAACGAGCTTAAGGCCCTTGATGTCATTACACGTAAGATCATGCATATGCATAAAAGCTTGCATATCTATTCGTCAGTTCCGCGATTATATATTTCACGCCGTCAAGGCGGACACGGACTTCTGAATCTCCAGTGTCTCCATAACCGGATTGTTCTAAGTACAGCTTCCATCGTTGCGAATGGCAGAGATCCTCTCCTAAAGGTGGTCAGGAACCACGAGATGATTGGTGAAGTAGCGTTCCCTTACAAAGCCGCGGAGCAAGCGGCCGAGACCCTTGGCCTGAATTTTAACATCAGAAGTGAGGAGAGAGCATTACTTCATCTAGATGCTTCACTTCTAAAAACCAAAGTGAAGAAAGTAGAGGTTGAAAATTTGTACCAAGAGCTACTCGACAAGAAAATGCACGGAAACTTTCACAGAAATGTAGAAAAACAGTCCTTCTCGAAAGAGCAAACTTTTGCTTTCCTCAAATCATCAGGGCTTAATTCAGGTACAAGGGGTTGTATTTTCGCAAGCCAGGACGGTGTCAGTTCCACCTTAGCATACCGTGAGCGCATTTTATGTCAAGAAGTTCCCAGTGATAGGTGCAGAGCGTGTCATGCACACGCTGAGTACCTAGAACACATACTATCAGGGTGTCAGACCCACGCGGGAACGACGTATTTCTACAGACATAATGCGGCCCTAAGAGTGCTTTATTACCATCTTTGTCTTACTTACGGTGTTGGCCGCGACCCTGCCCTGACGAACGGTCCAAGGGAGATATAGTCGATTGTCGGAAGCGAGAAGTGCCAAATTTTCTGGAACTACGATTTTCGGGCAGAAGTCTCCGTTCCGCACTCGAGGCCTGACATTGTTCTCGAAGACTTCGAGAAACGAACTACATATATTCGTGATCGAATTCTCGGCCCCGTCCGAATACAACATCACTGCAAAGGAGAATGAAAAAGAGGAGAGGTATGAAGACCTTAAAAGAGAGCTACAACGACTG
Source organism: Andricus curvator (assembly GCA_932195095.1). Classification (NCBI taxonomy): domain Eukaryota; kingdom Metazoa; phylum Arthropoda; class Insecta; order Hymenoptera; family Cynipidae; genus Andricus; species Andricus curvator. Next base: position 51,182 of record CAKNYM010045274.1, read on the forward strand.
TACCCAAAATATTCGGTACAAGTAATTGTCCTTGTGATAGGTGCTCTCGGAGGTGCGAAACTATTACTGGTTCGTAACCTTAAAGCCATACCCGCGTGCCAAAAATATGCCAAGGCACTTGCGAGATGGATGCAGAAAGCTGTCATCCTTGGATCGCTTCGTGTCCTCAAGACACACGAGGGTTTCGCCGGCCTGTCATTGTGATTTCGTCGTTGCCTATGACCACCCATCTCACGGTTGTGAGACGTGGCCGTGGGTGTGATTTACCGCGGTGCTACTGGGGGTTATTGACATTTTTTGGATGGATTGCTCTTAGTGACATATATATATATATATATATATATATATAGCGATGGACTGGCAGAATCACAATACATATAAGTGGACCGATGTACTCAAGGACTACCTGGTGGAATTTTACGATACCAGTATGCCCTCTAAACAAGAAGGTTACTTGACACGACTGCATGCTCTGTGGTGCGAGAAGCACCTGGAGCTCTCGTACTTTTCGCATCAACGTCTGCGAATCCGTACCGAGGAACTCCGATAAAGGAGTTACGTAAGCGGAGCGCCTACTCTACTGCACTCAGAACAAGCCGACAACAGAGAAAGAGTGGCGATTCTGAGACCAACAGCGGGCAGGCATCCAATAGAGGAAGAGCGATGCTTGAGGAACTGGAGAAACATCGACATCCAGGTTTCTTCCAAGCCTAAATATGTGGCTAAACTGCATGGCGAGCTTCGTGGGAATTATTCCAAAAATCTCCGATCTCTGGACTATCAGTTATAGTGTGTATAATACATCGAGAGATTTGGCGGATGCGAACCGTAAAACAAAACCAACGGATGATCATAAGACCAAAAGACGAATGCATCAACTCAGCACGAAGATAACCTGGGCAAGACAGTACGCGTCCGCATTCAGTGTGTGATTGACTAAAGCAAAATCTGGCAGGAATTGCACTGCCAAGGTTTGACAGTTCGCGCGCGAACTACGGTTCCGTCATCACGCAATCAACAAGTCAAAGCTCCTGACATTTAGGCAGGATATTGTTGACAGAATACGGGTACTATCTGACGCTAGGAAAAGTCTAGAGTGGAGGGAGAGGTGGGTCAGAGAGAATGAACAGTTTTTCCCTGTCCCATCTCGACTCTTCCAAGATCCTTCAGTCTACGAAGTCCAGCATCCACTGAAAGAAGACCTAGAGTACATAAGTATCTTCAAGGAGCTGTGCAGTACCCTCATAACAGCTGAGGTGGAATGCGCATTTATCACTACCGAGGTGAAAGAAGTATTAAGATGGATGAACAACTATTCCACTTCCGGACCAGATGGTATCATGAACTTCTGGTGGAAGAAGTTTTCTTTAATCCACCAGCATCCAGCCCGCATTTTTACCTCATATCTGAAGTCGGAATAGCCTATTCTGGAGTGGCTGGTGGAAGGGCGCACAGTGCTCCTACCGAAGACAAGCAACTTAGCTGACCCTAAAAGTTACAGGCAATAACTTGTCTGAACACACTGTATAAGATCGGACATGTGTGGTGAGAGATGTACGAGCAACGCGGCTCAAAGAAAGACGTGGCAGGATGTCGGGAGAATCTGCTATCGATAGATGTGTCTGCAAAGACGCAGCATCCTACCAGCGCTACCTATCGATGGCATCTGGAAAACATCGTGTGACAACTAACAACGTCACCTATCAGAGAGGTGTCTTTCAGGACGACACTAGGAGCCCTCTTCTCTTTTGCCTTACATTATTGCCGCCATTCCGAAGGGTACTTCTGCGGCAAACCAGGAAATAAAAACCATTAGGTCATTCATGTATTTTACGTGAATAATCTTAAGATCTATGTTAAATGAAGAGCAACTAGATCTAGTCTTAGGGATTGTCGAGAAATACACTCAGGAGATTGGAATAGAGTTTGGGTTAGAACAATACACCAATGTCAGGACGTGACATCTATAAAGGATACTCTCCAATGCAGATACAAACGTCTCATCCGACAGATTTGGTCTTCCAAACTGTCAGCGAGGAACAAAGTATCTGCCATGGACATGCTTGCCGTCCCAGTAATACTCTATTCATTTGGAGTGGTTCCACGGGCAAAGGTCGAGCTCAGATCCCTCGTTATCAGGTCATGAGAGGTTATGCACATGAACAAAGCATGTACCTTAAGTCTTCCGTTCTGCGACTTCACATCTCAGCCGTCAAGGTGGTCACGGAATACTAAAATCTTGAATGTCTTTACAACAGGATTATTCTGGGTACAGAACATATGGTCGCAAATGGAAGAGACCCTTTTCTTAAAATGGTCAGGAAACACAAAGAAGTGGGCAAAGGAGAGTTTCTGTACAAAGCAGCGTAGGAGGCTGCTGAAATACTTGGCCTTGACTTCAATATCAGGGGTGAGCAGAATGCACCAAACATTATCCATATCGAATACTCACTCCTGAAGGCCCAAATTAAGAAAGCACAGGAGGAAAACTTCCGCGAACAACTCCTCGACAAGAGGATGCACGGCATCTTCTGCAGAAATGTGAAGGATCAGGCGATGTCGTATCAGCTAACGTTTGCTTTCCTTAAATCACCCAGATTGAAGTCGAGCACGGAGTGTTTTATTTTGGCGTGTCCACTTTAGCATACTGTCCCCACATCTACACGGAAAAAATTTATCCGTAAAAAAGTCACGAACTAGTAGCTAGGTCTCGGATATGAGAAAAATTCCTTGGATATTTATGAATTTTCGTAAATAACCTACGAACTTGGAGAAAGATTGACGAACTCGATGTGAAAATTCTAAAACGGTTCATCACTTTTTTTTTACGTGAATAATTACAAAAATATTACGAGTGATTGGGAAAAGATTCTCAGAGCACTCACGAGCTTGCCCGACAAATCTGGGAACTCGGACGTAGGTTCGCATGTACGTGGCCCACACATACACTCTCCCAAACGCGCGGTGCGTGTGTGCGCTTGTAAGTGTGCCTCGAGCTCGTCGGATGAGTGGCTAGAAATTTTATAATACCTATTTTGTTTGGCCTTGATGGCTGCACGTGTTTACGCACTCCTGGTTTATGTGTTTAGAAACTGGTGAGTCAGCAGTCTTGAGGGTTCGAATCTTCTGAGTTGCGAATTTATAAATTAATATAAAAATAAATCGCACAAATAAAATTTTTTCTCTTTATATTTCAGTCTGAAATTTTCAGGAACTGTTCGTAGGAAATTCGAACTGTTCGTAAGAAACTTCGAAATTTATCCATATATTTCTCATGGAAATATAGATTTAATGTTTCAATTTTTTATCTCGTATCCGAGACCTAGCTACAAGTTCGTGACTTCTTCACGGATAAATTTTTTCCGTGTAGAGCCAAAATCCAGATAGGAAACGTGCGGGGCGCGTTACTCGCACCGCTTGCGAGGCATGCGCACGTGCATGGTGCGAGGCATATGCGACGCATTTTGTGAAAGGGCACGTAGGTACGAGGCATATGCGCCGCACTTCATGATGGGCATAATGTGCGGCGCAAATGCGTCCTACTTTTGTGAGAGACATTATTTATAGATTTATAATGTGTGATTTGTAAAATGTGGAATAATTTATTATTATTCATTTAGCCAGTAACATCAACTTTGATTATTTATAAATAATTAATGATAATTAATAATTAATTAATAATAAATTCAAATAATGAAAAATAATTAATTTTGAATAATTTTTTTATTGAATTAATTAACATTAATTATTAACATTATTAACATTATTATTATTATATTAGGCTGGTTCAAAAAAATCGACTATTTTTTTCGAAACCCCCACATAAAAACTTCCGAAAAGGTGTAAAAAGACGCCTGTGGAAAGCAGAGCTCTGAATATTAATATTTAGAGGTCGCTCATCGCGAATTTCTATTTCCCATTTAAATAGCATGTGAAACTTTTTTTTTTAATTTGGAATTTTGGAACTCTTGAATGGCTTGATGAATTGCTAAGCCCATACCATATTATTGTAGGGAATTCGACGCTCTACAAAAAAGGTATCTTATGATTTTTTCATAAATTTACTCCTTCAAAAGTTATTTAAGGTTAAAGTTGAACACATAATAAATTTATCGTTTTTTTTTAATTTTTGGCAAAAATTTGAAATTTATCACTAATTATTGTAATAGTTTTTTCGGAAATTTTATAGTTTGAAATTTTCTCTAAAAAACAATAATCTAACTCAAATCATCACATTATCAAGTTTAACATTGTTTAAAAATTTGTCTTTTATTGTTCTTACCGAGAAAACGTTGATTTTTAAAAGACCTTGCGGTAGTAAATGATGTAGCAGAACGCGGTATTGCATTAATTGATGAATACAATAACTGCCTAACAAAAAACGAGGACCAACTTCAATATCTTTTACAAGTTGTGCAAGAACATCGTCGACCATTTCCAGATTGTAACAAGAAAACATTAAAATGAGAGTTAATGTTCGTACTGATAATTTTAACGCCAAAACTGGAATTATATTTATTTTGTATTATTTTCAAGTAAAAATAAGAAAGCTGTATTTAAAAAGCGCGGTCTGACGTTGAATAATATATGCCGCAGCCGCCGTCGGTCGAACGGTAAAATTTCAAAAGGCGAAATGGCTCAGAGATAGCACTCGTACTCCTAGGGTGACGGGCAACTGTGCATGGAGCAACTGTGCACGATCCCATCTGTTCACGTCGGTGGCCACTAGCACAACTATGCACGTTCATTATTATTTTCTTAATTTTAAACCTTTTTTGATTTTTCGGCGGATTTCGAAACAAGACCACCACATATTTCGTCCCCCAGAGATTCTGCCATTTCAAGTGTAAACCCCTGCCTGATTTGAAATGGATTCGATCATAACTTATCTAGTCTGATCCCTACTTATAAATTGTCGAATGTTTTTTGCACAAACGAAATAAGCTTTGAAGTTATCACAATCTCTAAACATTAGTCAACACTTTTCAACAGCGAATCACTCAATATTAATCGCTTGTGATTTTATAAAACGTGGAAAATCATATTTTTATTTTTTTATTTTATACCATTCAATTCTCGACATTAGAAACTCTCCAATTCAAAACGCTATTAATTTGAAATCATCTAATTATGAAGCTTCAATGAGAAATTATTCAATTTTTAATATTATCTTCATTTATTATGTGTATCTGAAAAGGGGATATATTTATTACTTTCCAAGCGAAATATAATAAAAGACAAGAGGAACGTTTAAAAATTATTACGACTTATTTGTCCTAAGTTCAGCTCTTGAGAGAATAAAAAAATATCAGCACAGTTTTATCAAAACTTCGATGACATGACATGACACGACATGTCCCATGAGATCATATAACATGACGTGAGATGATATGACATGATACATAACATGACATGACACATGACATGACATGACACATGACATGACATGACACATGACATGACATGACACATGACATGACA
>CAKNYM010045274.1:56672-85157 GCA_932195095.1 Andricus curvator
GACATGACATGACATGACATGACATGACATGACATGACATGACATGACATGACATGACATGACATGACATGACATGACACATGACATGACACGTGACATGACACGTGACTGGACGGATTGGATTTTCGATTCAAGAAAAACATTTTTTGACGAGGCATAGAGAGTGCGTTTTCAAAGCCATTTCATGTCTCGATAGTTCAATAAGAAGAATGTTTTTTAGCTTCATAATGAAAATTTTTCAACTATAATCCAGTTTAACGTCTGTCAAATTGTAGAAAGTAAAATTTTAAGTGATTGTCGTTCCTAGGTTGTTTAGTCTTAAAGTTTCATCTTTTTCGAGAAAGTTCTAATTTTTCAATTATGTAAAATTTGCAAAAAGCAGTTTTAATGTATAATGGAATTTATGAATTCAAACAACTAAGAGTAATTTGAATAATCCAAAGAAATGCAAGGAAAGTCAAAGTATTCATATAAATTCAAAAGAATTCAAATAAATTCAAAGATTTCAAAGAAATTCAAGGTTTCTATTAATTTGTGCCAAAGGTAATGCTTAATGCACGACCTGGAAACATTTTTCAAACGAACCGAGTAGCGGTAATGTAACATTTCGAATTTTTTTTAATTCACATCGGTAGTCTTTTTTGGACATTTTAATTGCCACAGCAATGAAAAAAAAACAACCTGAATTTCGGAGAAGTGGAATTGGAAACTAATTCTAGTTCCGTAGAGTTCTGTATGTATACTGAATCGAACCGCAATATCGTTTACATACGAGTTTATATTAGCGTTTCCTGCTCGGAAACAAGCTGTACCACGCAAATAATTCATACACGAAAGGGTTAGCTTGTTTATTTTATTAAGGGCCTTTCACGAAGCCGCTTTCGCCAATCGCTCTCTTATGTTGCCTTGCAAATGATGCGAACAGTACAAACATTTTCGAAATCCTATCATCGTTTTCCAACGCATCGCTTCCAAGTTCAAACGCCAATTGCCGTGCGAATCACGCAGACTAACCGTTAATGAAGGACTGACCAGTGACCACGATAGTGCACATGAGTTGTAAAACATATAAATGGAATCCTTGGAATTCCTAAACTTAAAGTAGTTGTGTTTGTTAGGAAGCAATAAGGAAGTCTTCAACATTTTTAAATGCATTCTTTATTTCTACATCACTCATTCGTTAAAATATTACAAGTTTCCCACAAAAAAATATTTCGTACGTTCTCCTTTATTTAGCGAGAAAAATTATACCAGCTCAATTTGTTCCTTATATTTCAAAATTTTTTAATCAGTTCGTGAAGTGCATTGCAAACGACCATCAAGAACGGCTTTTTTAAGCGAACGTACTAACCTCTTTTATTTTATTTTATTCCCACATGCACGCACACCCCCGCGCGAATACGCGCGTGTGTGTGTGGGTGGGTGGTGAAGGTAGAAAAGTCAAAAGGTATCTTTTTTCTCTGAGACCTATTGAAGACAGAGGTGGTGAAAAAAGGTTTGCTATTAAAGGTAGGAGGTGAAAGATGAGAGACGTCAAAGGTCGGGAAGTAATGGTCAAATGTGAGAGATGAAAGATCACATGTCAGAGATCATATGTTAAATCTCATGACTTAAAGCTCAAAGATAAAACTTCATATATCAGGGATCATACATCAAATTTAAGGGCGGGCAAGGTCCAACGTGATAGATTAGAGGTCCAAAATTAAAGGTGAGAGGTCAAAGGTGAAAAATGAGAGGTCATATGTCATAGGCCAGAGGTAAAAAACAAGGAGTTTTACATTAAATGACAAAGATGAGAGATCATAAGGGATTCGTTCAAACTGAATTCTGTTATTACTTGATACATCAGAAATCTGGGAATTAAAGACTTCAGGTTCAATATTTGAATTTATAAACGTCTGCGATTTAAGAAAAGTAATAAACTTATCTGTTCTAAACATAATTGAAAATCTCATATTTTAATTATTTGTTTTGTCGATACTCTCCTAATTTAAGTTAGTAAAATTTGAGTAACGATTAGTTAAACTTGATTGATAAAATTGATGGCTGACGTCTTGATTTACAAAATAATTAAATTAAGAAATTTTCAGTGAATAACTACTTAAATATCTGATGAGTCGTCATACTATTAATTTACTTTCATTCTAATCTATATTTGTCTAATTGAACCATAATCCGAGTGCCAACCTTCAAGAAGTAACCCATCATTTTACCAGTTTTTTTCAAAGCCAGAAACAGTTGAAAAACTGTCTCGGACTTGCAAGATCTTGTCTGTAAACGGAAGTTGGGAAAAGAAGTATGTTACGACCTGTTACGTAATTTAAGTACGGCCCCTTACCTATGGTACTTAAGCCTACGCAGTCGTTACTGACAGTACTTACACCTGCCCAAATGTTACCGACGGCACTCACGCCTACGCAGACGTTACCGAGAGCACCTATGCCAGCGCAGACGTTACCAACGGCTCCTGCGGCTGAGCATACGGTACGAACGGCACCTACGCCTGCGCAAACGTTACCGTCGGTACATATGCATGCACAGACCTTAGCGACGGCACATATGGAGGCGCAGATGTTACAGATCCCTCATAAGCATTCGCAGACCTTACTGACGACACTTACATCTGCACAGATGTTAACCACGGTATCTACGCATGTGCAGACGTAACTTGCAGCATATACACCTGCGCAGACGGTACTGACGGCACTTGCCCTTGTGCAGATATTACGACGACACATAAGCACGCGCATACGTGACATACAGTATCTACACCTGCGCAGATATTTCCTACGACAACTAAGCCTGCGTAGACGTACCGACAACATGTTCAGAGGTTACTGACGGTACTTACGCCTGCACAGACGTTACATAAGGTTACATATGCACAGGTGGTATCTGTGGTACTTAAGCCTGCGTAGATGTTACCGAGGGCATAAGTGCCTGTCCAAACGTTACATATGGCACACTTCACGTCGTTGCTACACTATTTCACTCACTTTTTAGCAGTTACCATATTTTTTCGAAAAACCAGAGATTTACCCCCCCCCTTCCGCCACCACGAAACCCCTTCCAGAGTCTAGAAAATTTTCTAACTGCATTTTTGAAACCTCAAAACCAAATTATCGTTGGTTGTTTGGTAAGTTTTCAGTGCTTCACAGATTTCGCCATTTTTGTGCACCCCGCTCCAACAGCCTCAAGTTTATGTTTTAAATTTCTTCTTAAGATTTTAATAAACAGAGACACTAAACCACTAAACCTTCCTACCGTTCTCTAAAGTTCAGTTCTTTGTTCTGTTCTCAAAAGTTCGGTGCTTGGTAACCTCTCTACAAGTTTAATTTCTTCATGAACGAATCATTAACAATATTCTTCCATTTCTCTATAGAGATAAATTATCTATATCCAAATCACGTTCGAAGAATTCCTGATCCTAACATTAAATTTTGGAGTTCTTCAACAGTTCTCAAGATTATTGTATTTCAATCATCATATATGCTACCTACGGTATTTACGCCTAGGCATATAGTACCTATGGTATCTACACATATGCAGATGTTCCTTACGATACTTACGTCGGCGCAGATGTTACTGATGGAACTTACGCCTGCATGCATGTTACCGACGGCATTTACACCTGATCAGAGGTTACCTACGGTATCTACGCATGCGCAGAAGTTACCGACGGTACTTACGCCTGCGCAGACGTTACCGACGCTACATAGGCCTACGCAGACGTTACATACGCGATCTACGCCTACATAGATGTTGCCTGCGACGACTAAGCCTGCGCATATATCAGCGACGGGATTTACGCCCACGACGATGTTACCTACGAAACTTACGCCTGCGCAGATGTCACCGAGGTAACACCTGCTCAGACGTTACCCACAACACCTATTCCCGCGTAGATGATACCTAAGGTACTTTTTGTCCCAAATTCAGCGCGTAGGCCTACATACCATAGGGGGCTAGGACGCAGGCCTAATTATTGTGGGTACATAATGCGCAGCTGTAAATACCGTAAGTTACGAACAGTTACGTCAAACTACTGTGGGTGCCTATATTGCGGCGTCATAAATACCGTGGGTGACCAGTACGCAGACCTAAATACCGTAGGTATATCGTGGCACGCATAACGTAGGTAAAGTATACCAATTGCGTAGTCAGCATGTCAGTACCGTAGATCCTAACTTTAGTAAAGCTTAGAAAATCAGATTCGGTTGTCTTCAGCCTATCGTAATCCTTTTTTCAACCAAGTCAATTTTTGTCCTGTGACTGAAACGTCAAAACTCACCCAGGTGATCGAATAATATTGATTGTCCTTACACAATAATTTTCAACCTGTACATCAAATTTTTACCAGCCCCATGGGTATCCGCATTATCTCCCGTTACACAATCCCATGAAAACCGCATGGGAGATGGGATAAACCCATTGGTTTCCCCAGGGGATTTCAAAGAACTTTCTGCTAAGGAAGGAGCCTAAAGTCCACCTGTAAATTGATTTCACGAAAAACGAGCAAGTTTGCGGACGAACTTTCACACCCAAAGTTACCCCGTCAGCTGCTGGCAATACCGCATGGTACTACGCGTTTTATCTCTTTCAAACTATTTAAATCAGTCAAGTTTCAATTGTTTGGTTAAGTTATTAGTTATCTAAGTAATTAGTCCTTGAATGTTACTTAAGGTAATATAGCTGAAACATCGAAAAGGAGTCGAAAATCTGCGACAGAAGAAAAATTCCGCAGCTGAAAGTTTACTGAGCGTGGCGCTACTGTTCGAAATGTATGGCAATATGGTCTTGTTTTAACAGAAAATTATTTACCCTAAAGTAATTATTATGTAATGCTCAATATATATAATATAACACAATAATTTCTTAAATAATTATTTAATGGTTTAATTTCATTTGAGGTAATATGATTGTGCTCACACGTCGGCGGCCATACCCCATGTGGAAATTTTGGACTTAGGCCATTTCTAACAACGGGCGCAGTACTGCGCCTGTAATGGCTAGCTACAGCTGGCTGACCAGTACGGGCATAGTACTGGCTGAAACCCAGGCATAGTACTGCGCCAGTGCTGGAAAACCAACACTGGCATACAAGCGCTGGCCCTGTGCTGGTAGAACTCTGGCCTAATGAATGACGGCTAACCCGTTTCTTACGGAGTTACGCCAATCGTCGGTTCAATACTGGCACTTCACGGGCCCATTAAAAAACGCTGACAATGGCCACAGGTGGAATTTTCCTTACTCTGCCGGAGTTCACCACCGTCGCAACACTGGCTCAGTACTGGTCACCAGTACAGATAATCGGTCATTCGCCAAGTACTGGCTAACGGCTGGCTCCACGATCGGCGCAGTACTATGCCGACAGTATAAATATTTGAAAAAAATTTTAAATACGTTTAAAAGTATGGTTCATGTATTCTACAGTGTCTAAATACTATAAATACAACTGTCGTGAAAACAACTTTTTTCCTGTTTTTTTTTTTTTAAGAAAAAAATTCTAAGTTCCATCTTTATGTAAAATTATAAATGTTCAGAAAAAATTACATTTTATGTCAATCTTAAACATGGTAAAATGGTCTAAAACACCTAAAACTCAAACCTTACACGAAAGTTTAAAAAAAATTGTTATTAAAAAATTGTCAAAGTTCACGATCAAATTTCTAAGTTCCGTCGTTAAAAATTTTAAATGTTCATAAAAAATTACATTTCCTGTCATTGTAGAAAGTTGTAAAGTAGTCAAAAACGCCAAAAAACGAAATATTACACGAAGAAAAATTGTAATCGATTTAAATTATTTATTTTAAAATTATTTTATTGATATTCCTGTTAACAGTTCGTATATTTTACATTTACATATCGTCGTATAATAATAAATATTTAATCAGTAAAAAAGATTTTAAAATTTGGTGTTTTAACTTTTTTGAGCTTTACGTTATGAGGATGGATTTTTTCATCGAGTTTCAACTTGTAGGTTTAGCGCAATGGTTAAGACTCCCGACTGCTAGGCGATAGATTTAGGTATAGATGTAGGTTCGATACCCCGTAGCGTTAGAAATTTTATTTGTAATATAATATTTAAGAATGTAATATATGTATTTACTTTACACAGGACCATTAATATTCAAAGTCAAAATACTCGCAATCAATTAATATTTATTTTTTATATACCTTTTTGTCATATCGTTAAAGTATAGAAGTAGTGGGTGCTAAAATTAAACAAAATGTTTGAATGAAATTTTAATTTTTGAAATTATAAATAATATTCGGACGATATGCAGTCGTATGATGATGAATGGATAAAGTAGATGCGTCCTAAAAACAATTCAATGATTTTTTATCATTCTTTAAATTAACTCCGGCATTTTCGTACGCCAGGAGTTTGCCAGTACTGGCACAGTACTGCGCCTATTGTGAATTTTCTATTGTGGCAGTACTGCGCCAGCATCGATATTCAGTACTGGGCCACCACTGGCACCCCAGTACAGAATAGCGTTATCATCCCAGAGATATGCCAGTATAGGTACCAGCACTGGCTGCCAGTAACTTGCCAGTACTAGCCGGTACTGGCGCAGTACTGCGCCCGTTGTGAATTTCCCATTGGGACTGCGCATACATTTCGAACACTAGCTCCACACTCGGAATATTTGGGCGTGATACTTCATCCACAAACGTGCTCATTTTTCGTTACATTACTTTGGGCTCCTTATGTCTATTCCCCATACTCTTAACTTTGTTTATTTTCATGTCGTACTTCTTGAAAATGCCACCCATTATATATAGCGTTCTCTCTTTCTGTCCTAGCTATTAATAACACTATATCATCCGCGAATCTAAGAATTTTAAATGCTGCATTTGGATAAAATCTCTACCTATACTTTGAATCCTATGCTATTATTTTCCTCTTTTATTTCGTTAATTGCATGTTCTGTATATAGGTTCAACAACAATGACGACAAGTTCTATTTCCTTCGCTTGCGCTCGTTGAGCAAAATTAATTTTTTCTAGCTGTTGCGCTCGCGCATTTCGATTAAAAATTACTTTCTAGGCCTGCCGAAATCATAACCTCACTTTATTGTAACTTGAAGTTTGGCTATGGACGTAAGAATTAGAAGGACCGATTTAGAACCGATTGTGTACTTACTACCCCGCACGCCTGTCCATCTAATTCATATGGCCATGCTCTTGACAGACTGATTGTCAATGGTGAAGAGTGATTGGACCTACTCGACATGATAAGTTAGCATAAATGACTAAATATATATATACCATTAAGCCATTTCCCTTTCGGCGAGCCTCAAGGGGTAAGCGTGACACTACCCGATTCGGGTAGTGTTTCTAGGTGGATAGTTTCTTGTAGTAAATAACTACAAGTGTGGGCTCACCACACCCACCACAGTCAACAGCAACGCAGTAGTATCAGACGGTCACCCATCCAAGTACTAACCGCGCCCAACACTGCTTAACTTCAGTGATCTAACGGAAACTGGTGTTTCCAGCGTGGTATGGCCGTTGGCCATAATAATAAAATAATTACCATAAATTGCCAAAAAATTCTGAAAATCATTGGAATTTTTGGAAATTTTAGTATTTTTTCCAAAAAGCTTGGCATGCTTTAATTTTGTTTTCAAATTTCTGTAATTCAGAAATTTACCGAAAATTCCCAAAATTTCTCGGAATTTGTAGCTATTTCTGATTATTTATTATTTATTTTTCGCGATTTTTCCATAAGTTTCAAAAACTCTCGGAAAGTTTGTTTTAACTGTTTTTCAATTCGACAATTCCCGGCATTTTTCACAAAAAATACTGCGTGCAATAGATGCAAGTAAGTAGTTGTAGCTCTTGTGAAGTTTACAGTACTTGTAATCGGCTTATCTTCGGATTGTTTCCGGCTCGTCTTCGGCTCGCCTCCAACTCGCCTAGCACTCCCCTTCAAGTCGCCTCTGGCTCGTACAGCAAATTTCACACTCGTGTGGAACTGCCTACGTATAACGTCGATGCAGGTGAGGTCAGCTTTTTTTTAACCAGTTAACTGGTAATGACGCATATATGCGCAGAAAAAATCCACGACAAAACTGGTGAGGACGCATATATGCGCACTACGAATAACTGCCACAAAACTCAATGGATTTAGATAAAACTTGGTATGTCCTATTTTTTTGGTCGCTTATGAAGAATCTGGGGTAGAAATTGAGTAATTCAAAATAGCGGATCCAATATGGCGGATCTAATATGGTAAACTAAAATGCAAAAGTCACGTGATTTGAATGAAAGTCAGTACTAAGTGATCTTTTTGGTCGCTGATGACGAATCCGGGGTCCAAATTGAAAAATTCAAAATAGCTGAGAATATAGTAGAATAGTCATCAGTGACTTAAAAAAACTCTTTAGTAATGTCTTTCATTCAAGTCACGTGATTTTCGCATTTTCGTCTGCCATATTTGATCCGCCATTTTGAATTTCTCAATTTCGACCCCGGATTCGTCATCAGCGACCTAAAAAACCCTCAGGAAATAAACTTTCGTGATGAATACCGAATTATTTGCTTCTACCAATTTTGGCACATAACGTCGATTTCGAGCCTACCAGTTAACTGGTTAATGAAACTTTAGGGGAGTTCTTTCAAACCCAGTCAACTTTTCCAAACCCTTCCAAATATAAATTAGACAAAAAATGTCTTGCGCACTAGTGTTTAGTTTTATTTAGAGGACTGCTATCTTAAATTAAACCAGTGATATTTTGAGGGTCACCGGTATCTTATCAGTGAAAATATCACTGGCTTCAAGTGAAATATTACTGATTACCAACGAAATTCTCACTATTTGCTAGTGAAATTTCTCAGTAACAGCAAGGATCTGTATTTATCGACTCGGAAATTTCTCTGATAATCAGTGATATTTTACTGTAAACTAGTGGAATTTTCACTCAAATGATACCAGTGATCCTCATCTGGCTATATCAACCAGTGAAATATCACTGATTCGTTTAAAAGAGTGAACTATTTTTTTGGTTTAATTTTTGTTTCCAATGTTTTCTCAGGGATAAATGCATTCGGAAATTCATTAAAAAAGCCAAACATATAGATATTAAGCAAAACTTTTCTTTATTTGAAACAAAAGCATCGGTCACTTTCTTTTTCAAATATAAAGAAATTCTTCTAAAATTTCAATATTAAAATATGTTTAGAAAAAAAGATAAATTTTTTTTATTTCTATTTTGGCTATGTCGTTCAATTCGCATGTTTCAGAGGCCTAATTGATACTTATTTAACTACGTAAATTATTAACTTATTAAAATTATGAAATTATTATTTTAAATTAATTATTAATTATTATTTAAAAATTTTATTTTAATTTTTATTATTTTAAATTAATTAAATTATTATTAAAAATTATTAAATTATTGAATTATTTAACGCAAAAACATATTAAAGATGTACATAGGTTACATTAAATCAATTGTTGACTCAATATTTTTCTTTCTCGCTCACTAAATAGTGTTTTTAACCTATAATGCAAATAATTTGCTATAATTTTCTATGATCGAATTGATCAGTTTGTTTGAGGAAAAAGGTCTTAATCAACTTAATAATTATTATATTATATTTACGCAAAAAAGATGGATGTCACAATTGTTACAATAGTGAAATATTCGATTAAGTGATTCGCACTCTCTTTTTCTCTCCTTTTCCTATCCCTGGGTCGTCAACCTTGTCCAGGTCGAAAGTATACCTTTCAAACGAACGCGACCGGGTTTCTTTCCGGAAAGGGTCGACCACCAGGCTGGATAAGCAGCCGACCGGTATGAAAGTGGAACCAATGTCCACCGTGCAGACGAGTGGGTTCTCCAGATAAGATAAAAATACAGTCAACAGCCAGAGCTGCTGCACTCTTACTTTTTCACTTTTTACCCCCTCATAACCGACGTTTCAATCTAAGTCACGAACTACCCTTTCAATGTTTTGTAAGAACAGAACCAGTCTTGGAGATGTTTCTTTAGATTTTGGGAAAATTATTGCCTCCTGGAAAGCCGAACGGTTTTAGAAAATTTATTTCGGATGTAACTACTAAGTGGTTTGACTCTACTTATTTTGAAATCTTGTACTTTCTCTACTTTTAAACCTCTTAGAGGTCGCTCTCATAATTAGATAAAAGCTAGGTGTCACGATAAAAAACACGTAAATTAGTCCATCGATGAGACTTACAAATTAGAGTTATCTAATACTTACGTTCATGCTTTGGAATTTTTGAAGTAGCTTATAGTGTTTCCTTACGCCAGCAGGAAAATATGGCAGGATGTGTGATAACAATTTAAAATATGTAGCCATACTGTATAAAATATCAATAATTAAGATTCGTACATTACGGCACATTGATGAAACGAAAGAGTAAATAAACAAGTAACATTTATAAGTCAAGTTAAGAACTGTTGAATATAATGTATAAGATATGTACTTTAAACTGACGTAACTCTATAGGCATACTTTATAAGGTTTCAGTAGGAAAAATTAGAAAAAAGTGTATTTTATTTACGTGATATTTCAATACAGTTATATTACACATAATCTTATAATGAAAGCACGTAAATGCAGTTAAAAACATACCATTATATACCGACACTAATGACGCAACCTGACATAATTACTGGAACAGATTTCTCATAAAATATGCTCGCAGTCATACTCGTTCAAAAACCTTCTTCTCAATATATGTATTACGTAATTTGCATGTGCAAGGATATTGATCACAAACATTTCAATCACACACTGAGTGTGCCTACATATGTCGCTTGCAAAAAATATAATTACAAGTTTGTTCTTACTTATGTACAATTCAGATAGAAATTAAGTGTGGTCGCGAAACAATTGGAGCGGAACGCAAATCTCGATTGAGCTGAAAATAACTAGTGGTTCTTTTTGTAGAACACACTTATTCTTTGTAGCATTGCAGTGGGTAATCAGAAATCGGTCGATCAAAAAAAGAAAAGGTCGAGGGAGATCCCGATGCAGATTCACAACTTGGCGACTTGTCTACTATTCAACTGATAATCCGATATCGATTCTACGAATGCGAATGCTAGAAGCCTAGGTCAAAGCGTTGTTATACAATATACAAGAACGAACCAACCTCTTAGCCTCTGGGTGACGATAGTCATAACATTCTGCAATCGCATCCCTTCATGTACTTTGGATATACATATCTATACGGTAGGGAGGGTTGAAAAAAAATGTAAATTAAAGACAGCCTAACATTAAGAAATTTAATTTTGGGTCCCTCATAACCTGCGAAAAAACTTGAAATAGATCAATCAATATCCTGATGTTTCGCGCGGTAAAATAAACTTCAACAAATTCGTAATTCTCAGAGATTTGAAAAAATGTTAATAATAATTTTTTTCGCAATCTTCATAATATATGCCATAATATTTCGGCATATTTTGCAGAAGATGGATTTTTAAACATATTGGAATTAACCTTAGATTCTGCGGAATTCATGCTAAATTCTTCAGAATTATTTACAATTCAAACGCAAGTTCGATCGCACTCGCCACGCAGCCCGTTCCTGGTTGCTGGGGTGAGGGGGGGGGCAGTACAGATATATCTAGATGAAACATAACCTCCACCAGTCTCCAAAATCACCCTTAAATTCTCTATTTCGGCATATATTGCTGGAGATGAATTTTTGAACTTGTTGAAATTAACAGTACATTTTAATAAAAGCAAGATTTTTAAAAATTTGGCATATCATGTTGATTACGAAAAAATTATTATTAGCCTTTTTTGCAAAACTCTGACGATTGACAATTTTCAATACTAATTTTTCCCCGCGGAACCTTAGGATATTGATCGAACTGTTTCAAATATTACACAATTCATGAAGGACTCAAAATGAAACTTTTCAATGCCAACTTGTATTTGATCTCCATTTTCTTTACCCATCCTAATCTGGAATACTGTATCAAGAGAGTTTGGTATACAAAAATCACTGTAATATTTGTCGGCATAGATAATATATTACACAGCCCACAAAAAAAATGTGTCTTGAGCTAGAAACGAGACCCATCATTTCCTATGGATTTTGACCTGCTGATCACGAACCTGAAGGGCGGTTTATCGTGTTGTCCTTAGTTTTCACATTACCTCAAAATATTCGAATTTTGAAAAAAAATCCTTTTTTTTCGAATTACGTGACTTTTCAAATTAAAAATAGGCAAGAAGTATAGTTTCACGTGTTTTATGCTCAATTTTTCAGGACAACCATTTATTAAGTTCATTAACTGCAGCCAAATTACACACTACGGCTTCATCCTCACATCCTAACGTCCATTGCAGGGCAGCGCGCCTTCGCTGGCTTCGTTACTGTGGTGAACCGAAATGCGAATCATTCTACACATCGTCTTGAGAGGCAGTTGTCATCGCTTCTAGTGTTCATCACAGCAGCAAGTTTGCTTTGCAGCCTTGCTCAATCCTGGAACTGGGGTCAAAAGTAAAAAGCGTCCTAGCAACATATTGCTATAACGCCTTTTTTCTCATGTAACTGCAGAAGGACTAAGCATTATGGACCTGTCTACTTAACTACCTTTAAACTACGGGCAGAAGCGCGAGTGATCAACTGATATAAGGAATAAGATTCTTTTGCAGTTGTCTGTGATGAAAAACAAATTTCACGATGTTGTGTAATTTAAGGTAGTAACTGTAAAGTCGAAGTTCGAAAAAACATGAATATCAGCATTTTCAGTAATTTTCCTGCAGTTATTGAACTTAATAAATGGTTTTCCTAAAAAATTCAGCACAAAACACGTTAAACTATACTTTTTTCCTATTTTTCATTCAAAAAAATTACGTCATTCGAGAAAAAAAAATAATTTTTTCTCAAAGTTCGAAAATATTGAGGTTATGTGAAATCTAAGGACAATACGATAAAACGGCCTTCAGATTCGTGATCAGCAAGTCAAAATCTACAGGAAATGATGGGTCTCGTTCGTAGCTCACGACACTTTTTTTGTGGGTCTGTGTTATGATATATCTAAGACTTTTTTCCACATGCAAGTAGTTTGAGGATTTTAGAATAATGAAAGCACAATGCATTTTCGACTGGACATTTGTTTCTCTTCGATAAATATCAAGATATTATTGCATTATCAAATTATTATTTACAATATTTAAAATTTAATGTCAATGAAATAAATAAATTTGCTGCAAAATAAAGAGGTTAAATGAACCCTGAGACCTCATGGTCAGAAAAAAATACAACCATGATGTAATGAATGACCTTCTGATATCTAACGTAATGCTAATTTTACCAAAATTCTGAAGAGATAACAGTATAGCTTTACTTTTTAAAATAATTATAATGTGTTACTGTCAATTACTGGTCTAAGTACTGGAAAACCCTCCAATGACAACTATATATGTTCTGTTCTGCTACTCTACTGTGACACTACTGCCAGTGCAGAACATATAGAGATATAATTATGGGGGGGGCGCGCAGGGGGGGATTAAATGATAACCAATATAGCTGAAAGTTTGAATGCAACATTTGGTTGTCATTTTGTTGCTTCCTGTATACGGCTGAAGTTCGAGACGTCTGACTGAGTCCGATGGTTTCATACGAATTATAACGAATTTTTTATTTTTTTCCATAACAATGTAGGATAATGTTCATAAAAGACATTGCCACTTTCGGCTTTTCGAATTTTACCCTAAAAAAAAATAGCTCGCAAGTTTGAGCGCGCCTAAGGCGCGCGACTGTTAAATCTCGCGCTTCGCGCTCGATCATATATTTATCTCGCGCTTCGCGCTCGATTATGTATTCACCTCGCGCTACGCGCTCGGTTCCTCTAGATTTTTGAACTTCGTGTTCGACTTCGATGAAAAGAAAAAGTTTGTTTGCAAATATTATAAAATTATCAAAACCTCTACATATTAAGTGATTGTTAAATTTGTTTTTATTTTACGCTGAAAAGGAACTTTATTTACTCAAGGTTAGGCATACCATATACGTTATAATTGTTGACAATGGTTATACATAAAATATAGCCGAAGAAGCCGAAGTAAATTTTGAAAATTATACTCTACTTGAATTTTCGTCTACTCGAAACATTTCACTAGGATAGTTTCGAAATATACTTGATATCCAGTAAAAATTTGGAAATAAATTTTGCATTATATTATAAAAGAAGCGTTGTGCATTGAAATCTTACTTTTCAATTGTAAAATAATAGTTACAAACTAGAAATTAGTCTTCAAAAGTAGGGTAACTTTGACGAAGCATAGTTTTAATGCCATCAATATTTATTAAAATTTGATAAATTGTTGATCTACCTTATTTATTTACGAATCCAGGCATACCATATACGTTATAATTGTTGACAATGGTTATACATAAAATATAGCCGAAGAAGTCGTAATAAAGTTTGAACTTTTGAAAATACTCTTACTTGAATTGTCGTCTAATCGAAACATTTCATTGGGATAATTTCGAATCCCCTACTGAAAGACTCTGAATCCCCTAGCCGAAAGACAAAATTCAAGTAGAGTATAATTTTCAACATTTCAAACTTTATTTCGACTTCTCCGGCTATACTTTATGCATAACCATTGTTAAAAATTATAACGTATGTGGTATGCCTGGATTCGTAAATAAATAAAGTAGATCGAAAATTTGTCAAATTTTAATAGTTATTGATGGCATTAAAAGTATGCTTGGTCAAAGTTACCCTATTTTTGAAGACTAATTTCTAGTTTGTAAATATTATTTCACAATTAAAAAGTTGGATTTCAATACAAAACGTTTTTTTTCTTGTATAATGCCAAAATTTAATTCCAAATTTTCACTGGATATCAAGTATGTTTGGAAAGTACCCCAATGAAATGTTTCGATTAGCCGAAAGTTCAAGTAGAGTATTTTCAACATTTCAAAGTTTGTTTCGACTTCTCGCGGCTAGTTTACCTGAAAGTATTGCTAAAAACTATACTTATATGGTATGCCTGGATTCGTATAAGAATAAGGTAGAGATTGCATTCATAAAATTTGAATGAATATTGATGGTATTACAAATATGTTTGATCAAAGTTGCCCTTCTTTCAAAGACAGCTTTTTCGGCTTGCAAATAATTCTTTCTCAAATGAAAAAAGATCCCTATAATGGAAACGATTTCTGTGATAGATTAAGAAATTTCAATCGATATTTTTGCTATTGGCATTCAATTGCCAAAATAGGAAACTTGGGTTCTTTTCACTTTTCGATTATTATGTTCTATTTTCATGATAAAAGTGACTCCTAAAAGTATATATCATTCGAATCAGAATTTCAAGAAACATGCAAATTCGTTGAACGTCAGAGAAGTTTTTTTGGCAAATTTTTTGGGAACTTCAACATTTCGTACGTTTCTTTGGTGGCTAAAGAGAAAATTCAGAAATGAATCTGAGAGGGTTTTCTTGAGAGTCGCGCCATATGTGAATTACAGTTAGCGTAGGCCCTACAACTTGCCGGGGTGAGGTAAAGGGTACGCATTGTAGTGAGTACAATAGCGTGGGCGTACCTAAATGTCTCCTCAATATTTGGCCGCTAGGATCGGTAGTTACTTGCCTTAAATTTACTTCATGCAGACACTTCGTTAGCACATGATTATTCATATTTATTTAAGAGAAACTTCTTAATTAGAGACATACATCTGTAGATAAAATATCAATCTAGATCCGCGATTTTGAAAATTTGTGAAATAATCATTACAAGCCGAGAAATTAGTCTTTAAAAGTAAGGTAACTTTGATCAAGCATATTTTTAATATAATAAATGTTTATAAAAATTTAATAAATGCTGGAAATAGCTCATTATTTTCTGAATGCAGGCATACCACACAAGTCATGTTTTTCCCTATACTTTCGAAGAAATTAGTGCACGGAGAAAAATGGAAGGTCTGTTCGGCCATATAGATGTGCAGACCGGCCATATTGCAGGGTCAACTATAGGACAGCCCTTGAATATGGCTAAAGCGACTATCTCTAGAAGGGTGAAACAAGAGGTTCAAATCGATCATCTCAAAGTGTTGACTCGATAATTTCGGACGGTCGAATCGGTCATCTCAAGAAAGCTGACCTGATCATGCTAAAGGGTAGATATGATTGTCTCTAGACAGACCACTCGATGGTCTCATATGGTCGATTCGATTTTCTCAAAGTGTTAACCTGGTCATTGTGAAGGGTTGGGTTGGACACCTCGGATCACCGCTTTGATTATCTCAATACAGTCGATTCTATCAGCTCGGAATGGTCGATTAGATTATCCCGGAATTTCAAAGTGGATATTTTAGGAGGGCAAATTCGATTATTGCAGAGGGTCGATTCAAAAATCTGATATGGTTAAAATTACTATTTCTAAGAGCCAAATATATATTTTTATATTATTTTTGAAAATTAATAAAAAAATATGATTTGATTTTCTAATCTGGACTAGTATGAAGGTCTACTATGTAAACACTGCGGAGTCTTTTATCAATTGATTTATAGTAAGCATTCTGATAATAATCTTCAATAAAAAATTACTAATTTGTAATATTAAATCGTAACAAAAGAAATTAGTAAGAAAAAAATTCTTTATGAATTTAATTTTTAACGTTTTTTCTGTGAATTAGTAGTTTTTACTGAAGATTGGTATGGAAATACTTCTGACTATTCATCAATTGATAAAAGTCATCGCACTATGTAATTAGTATAATTTCATAGTAATTCAGATGTAGAGTATAACATATTCTATAGCGTATTCAAAAACAATATATGCATTGAAAAAATGATAAAACCTCACGTAACCTTAAAGTTAAACGAAATATTTAAATTAATGATGAATAGGTTAAAGTTCGCTAAAAATTGTGATTATAGATGCACATTTTTATTTTTGAATTAGGAGCATAAATATAAATATAACTTATGTGATAAAACATTATGTAGTCGAATATGTCGTTATCCTTTAAAAATGCTGCTCGCTCGGAAATGCACAATCGCCAGTTTTCCTTTTGTTCTTCAAAGGTGCCCACGTTGTGTTGTAAATACTTATAAGCCGTGGTCGAATTTTCGTCAGGTAGGAGAACGGAATCTTTAATAGAATAAAAAGTAGCTACACAGTAGTTTTGATTTTGATTCCAGGGCTCGAATTGACTAGAAGGCTTTAAAGAAGTCGGATTAGTCGCTTAAAATTATAAACGAAGTTATGAATCGCACAAAATCTCAAGTCTAAATATATTGCATTCTCAACAAAATAGTTGAACATTAACCAAAACAGACGAATTTTCAACCCCAAGACATATTTTCAACAAGAAAGCTGAGTTTTAAATTTCAAAAGTCTAATTTTTTAGAAAACATTTGCATTTTTAGCCCGAAAGATTAATTTTCAATCAATTAATTGAATTGAATAAAGAATAATTCTAACCAAACAGTTGCATTTGCAAGCAAATAGCTGGAAACTTTCAAGCAAAAGAGATGAATTTTTAAAAATGTAATTGAAGTTTTAGCCAAATATTTAAATTATAAACTACAAAATGAATTTCCAACCAAATGATCGAATATTCAAACCAGAATAATTGAACTTTAACAAAATAGTTGCATTTTCGAGCAAAAAAAAACTAGCATTTTCATTAAAACGATCATTTTCAACAAAAAAGATGAATTTTCAACTAAATATTAGAATTTCGTAACAAATAATTTCCAATCCATCAATTGCATTAACAGCCACATACTTGAACTTGCAATCAAAAGAGATAATTTTTCAAGAAGAAAGCTAATTTTCAACAGCATGATCGAATTTTCAAATAAAATAAATTAAACCTCAACAAAAAAATTATAATTTTAACGAAACAATTTCTTTTACAAGTAACTTAAATTTTCAACAAAAAGTCATTTTAAATAAAAAATATAAATTTCTAACCAAATAGTGAATTTTATATATAACAATAATTGGTAACCAAACAGTAGCATTAACAAAAAATAAATTTAATTTTTAAACAGAAGAGGCGAATATTGAAGAAAAAAGTTAATTTTCAACCAGAAAAGATGAACTTTCAACCCAAAATACGACTTTTTTATCATAAAAGATAAATCTTAAAGTAGAACTACAAATTTCCTATTGAAGAAAAAAGAATTTTCAAAAAGCACTTGAATTTTTGACAAAAAAATGCCCTTTGAACAAAATTTTTGAATTTTCAACCAAATTTTCGAATTCTAAAATAAACACGAGTTACACTTTTATACGGAAAAAACGCATTTTTCAGAAGACAGTTGAATTAACATCTTAGAAAGATGAATTTTTAACAAATAGTTTGTTTTCAACAAAAAATATTAATTTTTAGGTAGTTGCATTTCAATCAGTATAAACAGTTGCAGTTACAATCAAGTAGTTGAATTTCCATGCCAAAAAGACACATTTTTTAATGCACTATCCAGTTTTCTACAAACAAATTACTTTTAAACCAAGAAAGATAGATTTTAAACACAAAAAAGTATACTTTTCAATCATAAAAAATAATTTTTAATCCAAAACTATTACTTCTTTATTCAAAAAAAGCAAATATTCAACAAAACAATTAAATTTTCGTTCAAAAACGTTGACTTCAACCAAATAGTTCAATTTTCAACAAAATAATCGATATTCAACCAAATAATTATATTTTCAACCAAATAGTCAAATGTTTAACCAAAAAGAATTAACTTTCAACCAAGAATACTACTTTTCCAAAATAGCCAAAAAAGATGCGCGATCCGAGCCCTGTGATTCATAAAATTGTTAATTTTTTCTAGAAACATACCTTCTACATCCTCTACAGTCTCAACACTTTGCACATAATCGGCATTGTATTCGACAACTAAGCCACCAAGTTTTCTTTGGATTTTTTGGTACCTATTGAATAGCTTTCCGTTGTTTAAGGTCCTGCTACTGAATTTGGTCTTCGGTTTTGCGGGCACGCAAAAGACCGACGCTTTCTCGTTCGGGTATTCATCTACAATTTCCTCAGCTGCTCTCCAGAAGATTTGTGGGTTTATTCTGAAAACATTAATTATCACTTCGTTAAAATATATGAGATTTGTAAGTATATATAAAAATCAGCAGTTGAATTTTCAAAACAGACGAATTTTCTATATAAAATAATGGAATTTTCAACTTGATAATATGAAGTTTCAACAAAAAGGTCAGTTTTCAATCAAATAGTTGAATTTTAACTTTACACATTTAGTTTTAATCCAAAAAATAAATTTCCAAGAAAATTCACTCATTTTTAACCAAATAGTTGACTTTTCAATTAACATTAATTTTCTACAAAAGGAAAAGATGAATTTTTAATAAACCACATTAATTTTTAACCAAATAAGTAAAGTTCTAAAATATGAAAAAAAATTTTTATTATAAATGGAACAGGTAACTTTTCATTTTAAGAAATAGACTTTTCATTTAAAAAATTATTTTGTAAAAAAAGACTAATCTTTTACAAAAAAGTTAACTTTTCTACGGAATAGTTGTCTTTTCAAAGAAATTTTTGAGTTTTAAAGACAAAAAGACGAATTTCCTATATAAAATAGTAGAATTTTTAAGCCAAGAATATGAAATTTTATCGAAAAAGTTCATTTTCAACCAATTAGTTAAGTTTTCAGTTTAAGAAATAATTTTTTTACTCCAAAAAAATCGAAATTCTAAAAAAGTTCATTTTTCAACTAAACATTTAAATTTTCTACTAAAATTATGAATCTCCCACCAAAAAAAGAAATTTGTCAGAAACTACATAAATTTTGAACCATATAGTTAAATTTTCAAACTAAAAAGA
The DNA here is from genome assembly GCA_932195095.1 of Andricus curvator. Lineage (NCBI taxonomy): Eukaryota > Metazoa > Arthropoda > Insecta > Hymenoptera > Cynipidae > Andricus > Andricus curvator. The sequence goes on from CAKNYM010045274.1 coordinate 76,487, forward strand.
TTAAGTTTAAAAAAGATGACATTCTTAAATTTTCATTGTGAAAAATTGATTTTAAATTAAGAAAGATGAATCTTTCAAAAAGCAGTTGAATTTTCAAAACAGATGAATTTTCTATACAAAATAATTGAATTTTCAACCCGATAAAATGAAGTTTCAACAAAAAGGTCAGTTTTCAATCAAGTAGTTAAATTTTAACTTGACGCATTTAGTTTTTAATCCCAAAAATCAATTTTCAACAAAAATCATACATTTTTAACCAAATAGTTGCCTTTTCGATTAAGATTAATTTTCTACAAAAAGAAAAGACGAATTTTTAACAAATCACGTTAATTTTCAGCCAAATAAGTGAAGTTCTATAAAATATAAAATTGATTATAATTACCTCTGAATATTTGAATAATTTTTTCCCCACAGTTCCAGCTCTGCATCAGCTTCACGTACGAGCTATAGGCCCTTCCATCTATCTTTCCACGGATTTAAATGTGGAATAGGTGACAACTGGAAGATAAAGTTTTATTGTAAAATTCACAATTACAAATTAAGTTTAAACTGCATTAATCAATGCTAGAATATTCAGTGATTATTTAAATAATCAGAAATGACTTTAAGCTTGTATCAAAATATAACCTAAAAATAATAACAGTATCAACTATTTCGATTATCACATAATTATATAAAACAGATACTTACAAATACGATCGTTTAGATTCTGAACACCAGGGAATAACACGAGAAACACCTCCAGCACAACACTAGCAATACTTGCGAATACTTAAAAAATTGCTTATCGCTAATTATCAGCGAACGGTTTGGTTGTCCGGTGACCTTTAAATTTTCACGCGCATGATTGACGCGCAAACGTCGAGCAATCGAGCATATGAGATGGTTTTTCTAGTCCTTCGGGAATGGTCGAAATGAGTGAAAAAAAGATCCGCGTTTCGACCATACCGAAAGGGATACCTTAGTTATCCTTGATAGTGAGTCTGGTGTTCTTATAATCGTCAGACTGGCCATAAAATAAGAGTCTTTCTGACTATGTCGAAAAAATGTTGGAAGGACCGTTCGACCATATAGAAGGAATGACTGGCTCTGCAAATTTTGACTTTCTAACTTTGACCATCCATTTTTCTCCGTGTGGCTGACGGTGACCTTACAAAAGCGCATGTCCCCAACATTCTCATCCAGACACTCGCGCTTCGCGCTCGATATTTCATTTGAAAATCATTTGAACCTTGCGTTCCACGCTCGGTTCTGTGCACCGTATTATAGAAACAAAAAAGTTTGAACGCACTTACGGCGTGCGATTTGGTAAATACACTGAGCGCGCACTTTGTGCTTCGTGTTATATGTTCTTCATATACAAATTACTAAATTTGTATTTGATTTCAAATGAAAAATAATGATATAATTTAGGCGACAAATTTTATTAGTTAAAATTTTATGTTAGCTTGTGCCGTTTTTCAAAAAGTTAATTTTTTCATTTTGAATATATTCTTACAACAAAAATTGATTACAAGTTTGTCAATCTTTTTTGAATGCACAATTTTTGTTCATTTATCTGTTTTCGTACCTTGCATTGTTTTTTCAAAAATTTGATTTTTTTACTGTCAATGTTATTTTCACGAATAAAACAAAAACTACGCATCCTATCGAAACATGATTCACAACAAATTTGTACCTCTTCCTTGGATGAACAAATTTTGTTCCTGTCATTTTTTTCGTAGCTCGTGGTATTCGTCTAAAAATTTGATTTTTCTATTTTCAATGCCGTTTTTTACGAATAAACAAAAACTACGCGTCATATCAAAAAGTCAATGATAAGAAATTTGTAGATCTTTTTTAGGTGTACAATTTTGGTTGAATGATTTTTTCTCGTATCTTGCATAGTTTCACAGCAAAATGGAATTTTTGATTTTTCATTATTTTTTTGTGTGATCAAAATTTGAATTTTTTATTTTTCAAAAAATTCAAAAAGTTGTCATGAAAATATTATAGGGTGTTCAAGAAGCAACGTTTTTCTCCTCTTGACTTTTTTTCATATCGTGCGTTTTTCGGCTTAAAATGTTCATTTTCGTTTGTTTTTTGGAATTTTGAAAATGCTATAACTCCAGTAATTTTTTTTTTTTATCATGAAAAGTCATAAGAATATTTTTTTCGTCATTTTGCGTACATAATAATAATAATAACCGTAATAACCGTACATACAATTTTCAAATCTTCAAAAAAAGTGGTCTCAAAAATTTTCAAAATGTGCTCACTTTTTGAATTTTCATCAAAAATAGCTGGTTACCGAACTCGTTCTTTCTTTTTAGGCCATAAAAAAATGTGCCAAAGCTCAATCAAATCTGATCATTTTTTCGAAAGTTATCGTGGCTACAGACAGACAGACACCTTGGTAAAAATCGTTTTTTCTAGCTCAGTGGGTCTCAAAACGTGGAGATTTGATGAAAACCGACTATGTCAAATTTTACATAAAACCAATACCTTCTCATTAGAATGAGAATGTAATAAAAACTGTTCGGTTTGTAGAGTTTCATATTAAACATAAATAGTATTTCTTTAGATTTCATTTCGATAAAAAGAATAAGGGGTCATGCACATAATATGTAAAGCGTTTTTCTTTTGTTTAAATAAAGACGAGAATAAAATTTCCGTGAAGCCAAAAGGGATACAACGATATAAATGAAAGAAAAACGCGTTACGTATTATGTAGACGACCCCTAACTAAAGAAGCATCTGATGAAAAAATAAAAGAAAGAACAGGAAGAAATGCCTGCAGCCGAATTAAATTCGAATTTAAAAAATTGCACACTACATTTGGTTGGATGCACGGACCGCCCTGAAAAAGGCAGATGCAGAAAGGGCGTTGTCAGGTACGCGAATACCAAGCATCGCGAAAAGTTACTGCGGTACTTCCGCAATGTGGGATCATCCCGTGCCCGTCGACTTGGAGGTTCGCTCGTTGTATACCATTTGGTCGGGACCGGTTGATCGATGTCAGTCTTACCTCTTATGAATGAGCGGCAGTCCGGTGTCAGGTTGCGAGGTAACATGCGGAGCCTATTTACAACGCTCGCCATCCGCTTAATTATAAAATAATTGTTATTTATCTTCGACATTAGCCAGATCAAATGTCTTATCCACAATCTGAATGACGTCTACCAGTCACCTTATACATGTAAGTACGAGGACATAAGCGAGACGACTAGAACGGTAAAGGTTTCCACGGTGAACTCGCAAGCCGCCTTCCTCAGGACTTCACGAGGCGCTGTGATTTATCTGAGCACTCGATCGTGACGAATTAGTGTCAGTATGGAAGTCGGTAACGTAACGTATCGAATTGTAGGTGACTTTGATGCCGAATCTCGCTTTCTGCCGTGTGATAGCAGTGGAAAATTAACGGTCGGCATAGTGCAAACTCAATACAGAGAGAGATAGGGAAATAGAAAAAGAAAGAGAGAGAGATGTGTTTGTTTTGTATGTCTCTATAGTCTCTATACTATTGTGCTCAGTACGGTGAGAAAGTAAATACTGAGAGGGAAATAAGTCAATGAAACACTGTGGCAGTGTCATGTGAATGCATGAAGTGTGTTATAAAATATATTATATAAATTCGCTGACCCCGATCCCCACCTCCTGTATAATTACTTGTTTCACTAATTGGCTCGCATTCTTTTCTTTAGCTCAAAATGTGTTTTCAATCTAAATCACTAGTTTATAAACATGAGAAGAAGATATGAGCAATTATTATTGCTGATTCTGATCATACGCAAATGGGCCGTTATTATCAAATTTTTCTATGCGTCCATACTGCTTCACAGTTCATGCTCCTTATATAAACTCAACTTACTTAAGGATTTTAATTAAAAAGTAATTAGGACGACTTCATTCAATATGAGTATATATTCTGACAGCGCCGTCTATGAGACTATATGTAATTTGTGCCGAGTATGAGTATCTGCATTTTAGAAACTTATCAGGAAAGCTAATTCAAGTTTGAAATGCTCAAGGAAAGTCACAAGTACACACTCAAATAATGAAAATGGTTTCAAATAGTTAATGAACTTTCAACCTCAGAATTACCCTCTAAGTTCTATGAAACAGTGTGTTAGATAATGATAAAAACGTAATAATAAGCAGTGACTTATTTCTCACATTACTAATAATTTTGATAATAACCAATGAAAAAATTTAATCCTACCATTACAAAGATTTTATGATAATCACTGATTTATGTTTAATTTATAATTATTCAATTCCTTTTACATTAAATTACTATGTATCAATGAACTATTAAATGAACAGAATTATCTCGTTTAGCCCATTCAGTCGACCGATTTCGCACTTCGTGAGCACAATTTCTAAATTGCACATGAATACAGACGACACACAATCGATACATAAACGGTTATCAAAATTTCATTGAAAAACGTCATTTGAAGTCTCGACAGAAAGAACTTTGTATCAACACAAGTGTTTTTTCCATGGAGTTCTAATAGAGCAATTTTTTTAAAAACTGTTTTTCTATTTAAAATTTATTAACAGGAACAGAAACAGAAAAATTGCTTTTGCTTACTATCTGTCCAAAAAGTTAAGGCACCGTGATTTTCGTACATATTTTCGTGAAAATCTCAGCAGAAGAAAATTCCAAAAATATGAGACAACATGCATGTTGCAGGTGAAGGTTTTGCCAATACTGATACAGAGTTTCAAAATTTTCAGATGATTAGCGATTATTTCCTGGCGAGTGAAAGGTGAAAAAGCACAATAATCATATGATCATTTCAGAATACTCTACTTTGAATGGCTGTAAGTCACTGAAAATAAATTATGAAAATTCTGCAAAAAATATATGGGTTTCGTTGATCCTTTTTGTGCACATAAGTGAAAGTTAGAGCCGAAATAATCATTTTTTAATAAGTTATTAACAGAAGGGTGGGGAGGTGTCATCTCCGAAACTAAGGAACGTACAGAGATGATTCTTGAAGCAAATTACACATTTTTGGCTTCTGACAATGTTGTACGTATTGACAATGAGCAAAAAGTTGCACTTGAATGTTTAAAAAATTATTTTCTTCTTGGAAAAATACAAAAGGCTTTATGATAATCGAGGCATGGGACCTTGCTGGCGCTACTGTTGCACGTGCAACACGACCTTTTCTCACACTCACACAGTTACACAGTCCGTAAGCCCTGATGCAAAAAAAGGGATACGGTTGCCTCGGTTATTATAAAGCCTTTTGTATTTTTCCAACAAGAAAATAATTTTTTAAACATTCAAGTGCAACTTTTTGCTCATTGACAATACGTAAAACATTGTCAGAAGCCAAAAATATGTAATTTGCTTCAAGAATCATCTCTGTACGTTCCTTAGTTTCGGAGATGACACCTCCCTACACTTTTGTTAATAAATTATTAACAAATTATTATTTTTGGCTCCAAATTTCACCATTGTGCACAGAAAGGATCAACGAAACCCATATATTTTTTGCAGATTTTTCATAATTTATTTTCAGTGGCCTACAGCCATTCAAAGTTGAGTATTCTGATATGATCATTTTATTATTGTGCTTTTTCACCCTTCACTCGCCAGGAAATAATCGCTAATCATCTGAAAATTTTGAAACACTGTATCAGTATTGGCAAAACCTTCACCTGCAACATGCATGCTGTCTCATATTTTTAGAATTTTTTTCTGCTCAGATTTTCACGGAAATCTGTACAAAAATCGCGGTGCCTAAACTTTTTGGACAGATAGTGTCGAAAAATTTTTTTAAAATAATTATTCTTCCTTTTAAAAATAACATGTTTGATATTACCGGCTCTGGACGTTTTACTACTCTGGTACTTCTGGGGTTCTTTGTTACATCAAGCTTTTCCAGCCTCTCTAGCCCTAGGGCTAGAATAAAAGAATGAAAGCTTTTATTCTTTTCTGCTTGCATTCTCATTAATTTAATTTTCTTTTTTTACGCCGGTTCAAACGTTCTAATTGTAAGTTAGATTTAGAAAAGTACATTGTGTAATTTGAAGGTGATACAAAGTAAATAAACGCGACTATTCTGACATTTATATACAAATTCATTTTCACATTTTTGTTGACAGTTTGGCGATTGCAGCGCTTTCGCGGAATAGAAAACCAGTTTAAAAAAAAGAATAATTTTATAGAATTCCACTATACGGGCCAAAAACTTGTGCTTATACAACGTTCTTTCTCTCGAGGATTCAATTCTCATTTAATGACAAGACAGTATAATTCTTGTCGACAATTATGTTTAAACTGTTATTCTTAAACCAAATCATGTGTATGAAATTTTCGATGTTATGTTTGGAAATAACTTTCTTTTCTGTCGAATATTCTAATTCTTTCTCAAACTTATTTATTTTTTATTTATTAGCTTATCGAATTGTCCAAAATGTAAGAAAATGGTGCAGAATATTTTATTCTATCTGAATATCATAATAACTTAAAATGCAGATAGACTCATACTCGGCACATATTTACATTTGACTCATACTGAATGGAGGCGTCGAATACACATTCCAAATTGTCTTTTATTTTGTTTTAAAAACTATTTTCTCAGAGAGATATGAGATAGGTTTGATTCTAGTTAGGCATATTAAGAAATGAGGATAAATATTGCAATGTTTATCTTGGAGGAGAGGTATGATAGGGATTGCCCATATGTTATAAAATGTAATGTTTGTACAACACATCCAGATTATTAGAACTACAATCTATAGATATTAAGAAATAGATATTACAGGATAATATCTTGGATTATTAAACTTTATAATCTGAGATAATAAAATCTATAATCCAAGATTTTAAAATCTAAGATCCATATTAGAATCCTGGTCCATTAGATAACGTCAAATACATATACTAATTTTTGCAAAACGTATTTATAAACCTATACAAAATTTTGATAGATGAGTTCGGAAGTAGAACTGGAAACAAATTTCAATTTTGTAAACACACAATAAGCAGGAAAGTGGCTTTTATGAAACTACAAAAACGAAAGTAAAGAGGAGGCTAAGTTTCTGTACTTGTACAAGTGGCAGTGATGCGTAATGAAAACAAATATAAACTTACCCATTTTCTAAATCTAAATCACGTGTCATTTAGTACTAATAATCGTTTTATAACTTAATTTTAATTGTTTCAATGCGAACGGATGCATATGACACGCGCCACGATGCGGCGTACCATCTGAGACTACACAGACGCCTGGATATTTTAAAATCTGAGATGTTACAATTTAATGCCTGAAGATTATAAGAATTTAACATCTAGAGATTATATTTGGTAACATCTTCATATATTATAAAAATTTTATAGATTATACGCGCTAATATACTTTTCTATACGGTGTATTATTCTTTACCTCTATTATAGCTTCACCGCGGTCGGTCGATTTTCTCACTTTCAAAAATAAAATCCTAAAGCCCAGTTAACCGGTCTATTTCTGCACGATTATTTTTCAGTCATTTCTTTCTCGAAAACATGTTATTTAATCCCTCTCTTTTGCCAAATCACCATTCAAAAAATGAAGAAGTTCTTTGAAGACAAAAGGCCGAATCCCAGTTAAACAGCAGGATAAGTCATAACTTTTATTTGTTGAAAATAAATAAATTTTAAGATTATAAATTTTTGAAATTGAACTATTCTTTGTGTTGCGGGGGGAGGGGGGTTACACTCTTTATATGTCATAAATTAAATTACGTTAAAACACAATATCCATCTATTTTGGTTGAAAGCTCTCTTTGTTTTAAAACATTATAAGCGACTTTTCATTTTCAATCCAATGATCTGAGAGAATTTGACAATATTTTCCGGGAACTTTAGAACGTTTTGGATCTCAGAATTCAAGAAATATAGGATTCCATGAGATTTTCGCGACTTTTTATCATCTTTTATGAGCAAATTTCACGGTATTTCAAAAACTATGAGGTATATTACTCGAAAATTAAACTGATGACGTTTTCATTGACGCGTCATTTTCAAAGACTCCTAAATGCATCTTAAATTCTCCCTAAAACTTAGAATATTGCAATTCAATTATTATAACTATTTTAATATTTCAACCAGGAGCAAATTTCATCTATATCTATATATAACTCTTTTTCAAATTTAAAAAAAAAAAACAAAAAAAAAAAAAAAGACTTATTGGCTCATGTTTTAGAGGTAGGCCAGGATTCGGCTTTGGGCACATATTAACTCCTATCAAATACAACGCTGCTGAAGGCTGGTAACCTTCTCAGCATAAATCACCAACCAATTGAGACTCTCGGTTTCCTTTCTCCGGCCTCACCTACCCCCCCCCCCCCACACACACACAGTAACAGAAGTATTGGTGGGACTGACGTTACTGATGGACTATCCACCGTACGACGAATAATCACTTAACTTGGACATGATTTCGGCTCGCAAAACAAATTTCGCGCATAAAGGTGATAGTTGGGTGTACAATCTAAACATGAATAATACAAACAATAAAGTAGCCTCGGAATGGACTGAAACTTGGTTTGACGAAATGCATACACACGGTAAACGTAAAGGTCGAGTTTCAGGTCATGAATGGAGACTGGGTGTCTGGAATGCTAGAGGAGTGAATGACCTTAAAGTAAGAGAACTACGAGAAACTATGCATGCAAAGAAACTAGATATTTT